>JBBPJW010000799.1:0-20772 GCA_038088935.1 Pulveroboletus aff. viridisquamosus
TCAGATGTCATCAGAAGATCTGGATCTCATCTGAGATCTGCCACATCATGTGACCAATACCTTGTGCAAGGAAATACTCTGAATAAAGGACTTAGCCTTAGCCTAGGGTTTGCCTTATTAGGCAACTTGTTCGCATGATCATGTGCAACTGATCACATGACCAGCGCATCTCGTGCTCTACAGTTCCCATGGTCACGTGAGACCGTTGTGTTAGACTTGAGCTGTAACACATATCATATGCCAAGTGGTGGAGATGTATCTGTGCATGTCAATAAGTATCAGGAGGCTATCTGCTATCTTGTCAATGCCAACTTTGTGATTCAGGAATGGCTTTCTGCCATTATTCTCCTGTCAACACTTCCTTCTAATCCAAAGAATCCTGACTCTTGAAACTATTTTATCAAGGGGCTCCATTTTGACAAGGCCACAACAACTTTATCCAGCATTATATCTAAAATACTTGAGAAAAAGCAATGGCAGATGCTCCCTGCCACTGCCATAACTAGTGGATCTTCTGACAATGCCCTGGTAACACTAGAGTGAACTGCTTGTGCTTCTGGCATGAAGTTCTGTATGAATTGTCAGCATGCTGGTCATAAAAAACCCACATGCTTTGCAAAAGGTGGTGGTATGGAGGGGAAAGGACCAAAGAAAAGGCTATGTGGCTGGAAAAAGGAGAAATGGAAGTCACTCAAGAAGCTGACAGCAAAGATGAGATATCTAACAATGTTCTGGAGAAATGTTTGCTGGCAAACCCAGCATCTTCTGCACCCATGCCTTCTGATGTTCTAGTGTGCTCTAATTTGGCTCCCCCCAACCCTGTGGATTCTGCCCTTCATGCTCACTTCATGTCATTGGCACCCATTATTGACTCTGGCACATCAACTCACATCTTCACAGATTACTTATCTTTCATGTTATATTCCACATCACCAGGCAGAAGCATTAGTGGTTTTGGCAATGGGCAAACAGTCATATTGGGCTGTGGTAAAGCTCAATTCATTGCCAGCAGGCCCTCTGGCAATGTAATCCAACTCCATTTCCATGATGCATGCCATTTTCCCTCATTTTCCATGTCCATTATCTCAGTATCATGGCTCAATGATGCAAATTGCTATACCCTTTTTGGTGCAGGGCACTGCATCTCCTTTGAGCTACCTGATAAGGAACAACTGCTTCATAATCTGCTTGCCAAGTCCTGTAAAACTGTCTTTACTGCCACCCATCATGCTAACCAGCTTTACTACCTTGGTATTCCCAGACCTCAACCTGATGCTGCTTATCCAGCTGCTCTACCTCTCTTCAAGCTAGAGCATTGGCACTGCTGCCTTGATCACTTGAACTATTTAACTGTCTGCTCACTATTGTGCAGTGGGCTTGTAACTGGTGCTGACCTCACTAAGGCTGAACTGGACCATGACCCCCCCATCTGCAAATCCTGTGTAATAGGCAAACTCACTTGTGCCTCATTTTTGTTGCAAACCATGCAACGACCACTTTCATTCTCACATGATTATGGGAATCCTATCCCTTATCAGGCTAAACCCTAGCTTAGGATCTGGTTATACTATACGAGTTCTCTAAGGTTAGTGGCCATGAGGCACATCTAGGGATCTTCCCTGGATCTTCCCCGGATCTCTCCGATCTCAGATCTGGTCATCTCATCAGATCTGACGGATCTGCCAAGGTGATCTCATCTGTGGATTGAGATCCCCGTCCTCACTGTGCCCACGCCCCTTCTCTTCCATTCCCCCATCCATTCATATCTGCCCCATGCATTTCCCATTCGGCCTACACGAGTACAGCCATTACGCTATAGGCTGGCTTACTGTACTGCTTTAGGGTAGACACTGATGTACATGGTCTGTGCACCATCTAGAGTAGTATATAAGGGCCAGCTCAGAGTGCTAAAGTCCTCAGACTTTATCACTTTGTAGCAACAGGCATTTAGGCTTACCAGGTTAAGCTCTTCTCAGAAGATCAGGCCCTTCAAGGAAAGGCAGTTCTAGGAAGTCCTGAGTTCGAGTCTCTTACGTGTCCTCCTTGTCGTCATCACTCCGCAGTTCCTCCTCGGTTGCTCCACTTCAGAGCCTCCACAAGTTTAGTTCTTCAAGTGTTCCTCCTCTTCATCCCTCATCTAGGTGTAGTCTCTGATCTTCAGAGTCGTAACAATTTTCACCATTAAAACATGGTAGAGCACACCATTTCCTTGCCCTTATCCACTTGGATCTCTGGAACCCTTCACCTGTCCAAGCACATCTGGGTCATGATATATGCTAACCCTTACTAATGATTACTCACACTGGATTTGGGTCTTATTCCTCCAGCACAAAAGTGATGCTTTTGCTGCTTTTAAGACCTGGAAATCTGAAGTTGAGAACTCATGTGACAAATCCATTTAAACATTCTGAACTGACAATGGTGGCAAATTTCTCACCAATGCTTGAATATCCTTCATGAAACAGGAGGATATTCAATGGGAGTCCTCTGCCCCATGTACCCCTGAGCAAAATGGTGTCTCTAAGCAGCTTAATCATACTCTTATTGATCATGTCTGCACTATTCTCATTAACTCTGGCCTGCCACTCTCTCTCTGGACCAAAGCTGCCAACTATGTCATTTATATCAAAAACTGGCATCTAACTCACTTCCTTTCTAACTCCACTCCATATGAAATGTGATATGGGTGTAAGCTTAATATCTCTTGACTCTATCATTTTGGCTGTCTTGCTTATGTTCTTGATAATACCCCTGTCTGCTGGAAACTTGACCCCAAAGGTATATGTGCCATCTTTGTTGGTTATTTAGCCACACAGAAAGGCTGGCATTTCTATCTCCCAGCCAAGCATGCCATTTGAATCTTGGCTTACACTGTTTTTGATGATTCTGCAGATGGTCACAATCACTTCCTGGCTAAGGAAAAGTCTCAATTTCACTACACCTCACTCCACTCATCCTTCTTTGAGCCAGATAACACTGAATCCAGCCAGAAATCATCTGCACCTTCTTCTGCTCTGTCTAATCATGTCAAGCCACCTCTGCCCCATTAAAATCCCAGCCAGCAACTGTCTGTGCCTTCTCTTGCTCAAACTAATCATATGGTGCCTTCTATTCTACCTCCTCCTACTTCACCTAATTATGTTGAGCCACCTCTGCCCCATCAAAATCCTACTCTACCTTCATCTACTCATGCCCAGTCCACTTGCACTGCCACTATCAAGGCTTGCAAAACCATATCTGATGCTGCATAAATCTTACAACAGAGCTCAGACAAGGAATACTCAGATTCCAATCCATAAGATTCAGATGCTGGGGAGAATGGAATTCCCACACCTCATTCACCTGATGAAAATATCAACATCACATTAGGAGAAGATCCCCACACATATCATGAGGCAATGGACTTACCAGATAGAGCAGACTGGAAGCAGGCCATGCATAATGAAATTGATGCTATTATACAACTTAGGACATATGAGCTGGTCACACTTCCTGCTGATCACACTGCTATTGATATAAAATGGGTATTCTGCATCAAAAATAATGCCTCTGGCTATATTCTACAATATAAGGCCTATTTTGTTGCATGCAGTTTCACCCAAAAATCAGGTGTCAACTTTGACAAAACTTTTGCCCCTATTGCAAGGATTGAGCCCATCCATCTGCTCTGCATGATTGCTGCAGCCTTTGACTGGAAAATTCAAGTCATTGACATGAATTTGACTTTCCTTAACAGTGACATGCCCTCTGACCAGCCCACCTACATCTGGCAATCTGCTGAATTTATTGCAAATGGTTTTGAGCAGCATATCTGGCTACTCAGGAAAGCACTCTATGGTTTATGCCAGTCTGGCCACCTTTGGTACCATAAGCTGAAGTCAATTCTTACTGGTCTTGGTTTCTCTCTCTGCATATCTGATTCCTGTGTATTTATCCACTGTCACACATCTGGAATCTGTATCATTGCCTTCCACATAGATGACTTGGGACTCTATGTCTTCTTGCCAGATGAAATGACCTACCTCAAATATGAGTTCAGCACACATGTCTCCTTCAAGGATCAGGGGGAGATTCACTACCTTTTAGGCATTGAAATTACCCAGAACTGCTCTACCTACATGATTTTCTTATCTCATTGCCAATATATTGATATCATGCTTAAAACTTACAGACTTGACTCTGCCAACCCAGTATCAACATCAAAACAAACCAGTTTACATTTGTCATGCACACACTCCCCAAGCACTGCTAATAAGCTTGTGGACATGCACAATGTGTTGCAAACTATGCAACGACCACTTTCATTCTCACGTGATCGTGGGAATCCCATTCCTATTCAGGCTAAACCCTAACTTAGGACTTGGCTATTTACTATACGAGTTCTCATAAGGTTAGTGACACGAGGCACATCTAGGATCTTCCCTGATCCCGATCTCATGGATCTGATCTCATCTGTGGATCTGACGGATCTACGATTGGATCTCATCTGTGGCAGAGATCCCCGTCCTCGTTGTCATCACACCTCTTACCTTCCATTCCCCCACATCCCTTCATTACCGATCCATGCATTTCCCTTACGGCCTACACAAGGCTGCTCTCCTTACGCTACTGGTCAGCTTACTGTACTGCTTCAGGGTAGACACAGATGTACATGGTCCGTGCACCTCTTACCGTAGTATATAAAGGCTGGCTACCGGTGCTAAAGTCTCTCCAGACTTTATCACTTGGCAGTTTAGCAGTTTAGGCTTATCACAAGCTCTTCTTAGGAAACCAGGCCCTTCAAGGGATCAGGAACTTAGGTCGTCTCGCGCTCGTGTCTCATACGCATCCTCTTCGTCATCATCTTCCAGAGATTCCTCAGTTGCTCCACGTCTGAGCCACCAACTAGGGTTTATCTTCCAGTGTCACTCCTCTCCATCGTCTAGGTGTAGCCTCTGGTTTCCAGAGTCGTAACAGAGATCTAGATAGATTTTCTTGGCCTTATGATGGCCATGCTGCATTAATATCCATTGACCCTGACACCTTCCATTTCTCCCACACCCTTATGGTGTGGTGTATCTCTTCTACATCCCTTGATTTGCAAGGCCCTTGCCTCATCCCTACCCTTTACCCTATGCTCTCCTATTTATGGTTGGTGCATACTTACTGCCATTGGTCAATAGTTGGTAGTTACCTTTTCTGTACATGGTCCGTGCACCTGACCTGTTAATATATAAGGAGTAGAGAGAGACTTGGGGAAACCCAGTCTTAACCATCTTCTGTTACTAGTGTCAAAAGCCTAGTTCTCTTGCAGAGTGACTCATGCCCTATATGGGTCAAGGCTCATGCCTCTCCTTTGCCTAGTTTTGGGCTCTAGTCTTAAAAGCCCACTTGTCATTGTTGTTTTCCCTGTCCACACACCAGTGTTAAAAGAGAAGGTTGCATTTGCTTTGGAGGTGCATAATATATGAGAGCTATAGTATATAGACTTGATATAAAGTACTTAGAGTTTATTTTTGGAATTTCATTCTCTTTGTTATGAACTCACTAACCACCTCATATATGCCTTATGGTTGACAATATATAAGGGCAAGGAAATAGACTGGGTTTTCTCCAGTCTAGAGTACTTGTTCAGTTACTGGCTTTTCTTTTATATGGGCACTCTTTAAGGTGGCTTTTTCTTTTTGGATTGAGTCCCTAACACTTTTGCTGGATTAAATATGCCCCTTTGTATTGGAGACTCAATTCAAAAAGAAAAAGCCATTTTAAGGGATATTTACATAGAAGAAAAGCCAGTAACTAAACAAGTGCTCTAGACTGGGGAAAATCCAGTCTATGCTCTTGTTCTTATATATTGTCAATCATAAGGCATATATTGTTATGTGCTTAGCAAACACTGACAGTCTTCTCACATGACTATGGGACTTGCATGCCAAAACAAGATAAACCCTAGGCTAAGATTTGATTTATATATCAGAGTATTTCCTGACTTATGGTAATAGTCACATAATGTGGCTGGATCTCAGATGAGATCTTAGATCAATATCAATGACATTAGATCTCAAGAATATGATTAGAATCTGATCTATGGCAGAGATCTAGATAGATTTTCTTAACCTTATAATTGCCATGCCTTATTTATATCTGCTATCCCTAAGTCTTTGCTTCCATTCTTCCACATCCTCATGGTATGGATTCTTTTTTACTTTCTTTGATCTATGAGGCCACTATCTCACTTTTACCCTATACCCCATATATTTTTTATTTAGTGAATAGAGAGATAACTGCTATTGATGGCCACAGATAGTAGATTACTCATCCTGTACTGGGGCTATGTCCCTCTGGCAATATATATACAGGATGGGCAAGACTTGGAATTCTCCCAGTTTTGGTTACCTGTTTATAACTTTCTGTTACAGTACCAACCTAACATGATGGTCTCATGTAACCATGAGAGCTTAGGAGCATGTGATGCAACTGGTCATGTGCCAGGAGCATGTGATTATGCAAATGAGTAGCCTTACAAGGCAAACTCTAGGCTAAGGCTAAGTTCTAATTCAGAGTATTCCCTGGCATTAGGTATTGGTCACATGATATGGCAGATCTCAGATGAGATCTAGATCCCTCCGATGATATCTGATCTCTTGATCTAGATTAGGATCTGATCTGTGACAGAGATCCAGATAGGATCTCCTCAGCCTTATGGTGGCCATGCCCATCTCATTGATCAGTACTTGTGCTTTTTCATTTCACCCACATCCTCATGGTGTGGCTTTTCTTTCATTCCTTTCCCTTGATCCATGAGGCCACTGCCTCACTCCTTATTGCCACCCCATGCTCTCCTTTATATATCTATTTAGAGATAGAAGCTACTTTAGCTATTGGTGACCATAGATAGCACTCTTTAGGGTAGACTCCCTGTACATGGTCTGTGCACAGATCTTGACAATATATAAGGCAGGGGGTGCAAGCTGGAGAAACCCAGTCTTGCTCTCTTGATCTCTAGGCTAGATTCACAGTAGTGATCTCAGGTCTTGATTTAAGAAGAATCCCACCTCTGCTC
Source organism: Pulveroboletus aff. viridisquamosus (assembly GCA_038088935.1). Classification (NCBI taxonomy): domain Eukaryota; kingdom Fungi; phylum Basidiomycota; class Agaricomycetes; order Boletales; family Boletaceae; genus Pulveroboletus; species Pulveroboletus aff. viridisquamosus. The sequence continues at coordinate 7,043 of JBBPJW010000799.1, forward strand.
TCATTCACTGTCTGGCTTTGGGTTTACACAAGGGCCCAGGTCTTATTCATTCTCTCTTGCCTAGTTCTGGGCCACTAGCACAAAAGCCCAAGCAGTTATCAAGGACAGATTAGAAGTGTCCACCAAGGTTGACTCGAGTATCAAGGCAGGATGGGTAGTCACCCATTTCACTTTCCTTGTTCCCTTACACTTGAAGCCATTAGATTGAGCCTAGAGTTCCCTAGCTTTCTCTTTCAAGATTCACAAGCCTAGTTTAGGGCCACTAGTTTAAAAGCCCTCTTGTCAGTTTGATTGTTTGCTATCACATGCCAGTCCATGTCAGTATTTGGTTGCACTAGTTGAGTACATAACATATATAAGGTGGTTAACTGTCAAAACTACTAAAGTTAATAAACTGAGCAGATCTAGTTGCTCCATTGTCAGACTAATTCTAAGGGTGCTAGGGGATCTTCTAAGCCAAGCATATTGCTAGGCTACAGGGAAGCTAGAGGGAATAAACTTCTGGAGTTAGATTTACTGACATGACCCAATTTATAAGTAAGAATGTAGCTCTGGAGGCTTCTGAAGAAGTCTGGAGTTTCCAGAATGTCAAGAAGAACTATCTGCTGGATTGAATGGGACTTGGCTTCACCTTATGTGATATGCCCTTGCATAATCTGATGTTCCAATTTATGGAGGGGTTAGAGAATGAGAGAAGAGCAGTTTCAGGGCTTAACACAGGAAACAAGCATGATAATGAGTATTAAGCCCAGTCATAATAAGATCAAGCCCTTAAGATTTCCTTAAGATTTCCATTAAGGCCTGGAGATACTTCAGAGTAAACTGAAGATTCATAGGGTGAGCTGGGGAGCTCAGTCAGAGTGAGAACAAAGTTTAGACAAGGAATGTTTTCATTGATATTTGAACTATCATACTATATACAGTGAATATAGTACTTATAGTTCCAGAGTAGTGAAAAGGTCTAAGCAAGAAAGGAAGATGAAACTGGAGTTGTCTTAGAAGTAAAGGCAGATATCAATGCATCTTGAAGATAAATGGAGGTGTTAGAGATAACAGCATCAAGAAATGTCAATCTGAAACTAAAAGATAATAAGAAGATATGAAAGTCTATATAGAAAGGAAAAGGAACAAGAATAGAAAAAGGCCTTAAGTTGAAATGGAATAGTCCAGAGGGAACAAAGTGAGAACCAAGATGTTCTAAGTGCCTGAGAATAAGACAAAGCTAAAATTGAAATGGAGCAGAAAGGGAATGGAGGGTTAGAGCAGCTATAGTAACACTAGTGCAAGAAAGGCATGAGCACAACTGAAGTGAAATGAAGTAGTAGTGGAAAGGCTGGAGATGCATGAAGGGGATTAAGAGCTAGTATAGCTTACTGGCTAGTATGGAGTGTTAAAGACAGCTAAGGGCTGAGTTGGAATTAGGATCTGGAATATAGAATATGACATTAATATAATACTAAATAAGGGGTGAGGGCATGAAGTAACAGATGCCAGCCAAACTAAGAGTAATCTGAATAAGATGAAATAAGAAATAGGGGCTAAAAAGCGGTGAGTTTATAACACTATCCTTATTCTAGGGTAAGTACTCTGAACAAACCACAAAAGCACCAGTTGAACAAAGCAAATCAAGGCCAGGTAGAAAAGTGAACTTGAAGTAAGAAATCTGGCTTGGAAATGAAGAGGGAAAATGTTAATCTGTAGGCTTGTAGATAGAAATAAAAAGAAAAAAGAAAAGCAGAAAGAAAAAAGGAAACTTATACTTGTTAACCTTTTATTCTCACTTTGCTTATCCTTGTGATTCAATAATCCCTTCATTGCACTTGTGATTCCCTATATTAACTGCATTCTCCACCCTTGTTCAAGTATTATATTATTCTGATGCAATACTTAAAATGGCATAGCATAACATGAATATAAAAAGAAAAAAAATCATCATTTTAATGGCAACATGTATGCCAGATGCAGATGATGGCAGTTTGATGGCAGAAATGCAAGGTAGGGCACAGGTGGGGCTGACTAAGGAAAGGAAGATGGAGTAAGAGAATGAGAATATGTTAACTTGTATGTCTTTGGTTACAATATCTGAAACACCCTGTAAAACTTATATATCTGCAGAGAAAAACTCTTGACTGAGCTGTTGGAATGGTCATGGCAGGAAAGGTGTGAGGATGGTAATAGAGTGATAGTGGGGGCTTGTAGACAATAGTATAAGGGCATGTGCTTTGGAGTAAAAATGCAGATTGAAGTAAAAGAGGAAATAAAAGAGTAGCAAAAGGGATAGAATAACTTATATAGCAGAGGAGATGGGGTAAAAGAGCAAGAACAGGGCTTACATGTGGATGGAATAGAGGGAGAGTGGTGGATATAGGAAGAGAACTTGCTAGAATTGAAGGTACTTATAAAAGGGAGAAATGATACTATTATCTGCACACTGTGGGCTTTTTTACTTTTTGAAACTTGCACATGAAGTTCATAAGAGATAGAATACTTGTAGAAGGAGGAATTTGTCAGACTTGGAAAAAGAGCTCATATAGAGTAGAATAAAACTGGTAGCTATGTACCATAGCCCTTATATTCTCTCAAACTTGTATACAAGTTTTTTAGAGGAATGGGGATATCATTAGAAATAACTGGGGTGATCTTTTCATTCATGGTTAGAATACTCTCAGTGCCACCTGGCTCTGCACATACTTTATAGCATGGCTAAAGGACCAGGGGCAAGAGGAGAAATGAAAAAGGGACAGGGTTTGACTTGAATGTCTTTGATAGTGTTAATTAAAGGGTTTTATAAGATTTCACTTGCAAATGGACTTATATATCTGTAAATTGGGGATCTTGTATGAACAGGTTCATATAGACTCTTGAAAACTCACATATATGGCTTGTTAGGGGGGCAAAAATTAAGAAGACAAGAAATCTAGACTTTTGCATAAGGTATGTTATGAAGTATTTATCAGTGTTATGCACCACTCTGAGTGCACTCTGTACCAACTGAACTGGTGAGTGGTGAAGGCCCATGACAACAACAAGATGAGCTTTTGAGACTAGAGCTTCTAACTAGGCAAAGGAAAGAATTGAGTGGAACCTCCCATGTAGACAGGCTAATGTAACAAAGAGGATTAGACTGGGGAAACCCCAAGTTCTTACCACCCTGTATATATATTACCAGGCTATGTGCACAGACCATGTACATGAAAAGTAACTACCACTACTTGACCAATGGCAGTAAGTATGCACAAACCTATAGATAGGGTAACATAGGGTGGAGGGTAGGAGTGAGGCAAGGGCCTCATGGATCAAGGGTAATAGAAGAGTAACCATACCATGAGGATGTGGGAGAATGGAAGGGAAGTGTACTTGTAAAGGCAGATATGAATGTGGCCAGGCCACCATAAGGCTGAGGAGATCACCATCTAGATCTCTGCCACAGATTGATCCTAATCTAGATCCATTAGATCAGATATCATTGTAATCAATCTAGATCTCATCTGAGATCTGCCATATCACATGACCAATACTTATATGTGGGGGAATCTCTGAATAGAACCAAACTCAAACCTAGGGTTAACCTTGTTTTGGCATAGAAGTCTCATGATCACATGTTGAGACTGTCAGTGTACACTTGGAGCATAACAATCAGAGTATGTTAAATATCAGGGAATGGTACTAACAATGTCAGAATGCATGGGAAAGGGGAAACTAGTGAGGAGAAAAGAGAGTCAGGACAGTTACATAATACTATCAAATACTCTTGTTGTTATAATGCCCTTTTATTATATTTTATTTTCATTTTTCCACCTTTTGTACTTTTCTTCTGACTTTTCACATTGTCACATTATATGACCCTGGTAAACCTTACCACTTCAATCTTTCACATTATCACACATCACCTCTTCACTTTGTTACTCCTTCACATATTACAAGTCTAGAATCTTCTAGATTTTGATATCACTGTCTTATATTGGCCTTATATATTTCTAGGTCCCTACTCTCTTTCTGCCATTGGATAGCTTACTGTATCATAGTTTAGGGTAGGTCAGATTCACATGGTCTGTGTATCATTCTGTAGCATATATAAAGGGCCAAGTTTAAGCCTTGATTTTCCCAGTCTTATGCATTTGAGCCTTGTGCTTTATACAAGTCCTTAACTCTTTTTCTACACTTCCTCTTGTCTAGTTCCCTGGCCTCTAGTTCAAAAGCCTCTAGCACAAGCCCAGACTGCACCCATTAGTACCAGCACATATCTAAGCCCAGCTTTGATTAGTAATATAATAGTTATGTTTTACTTGTGGCCAAAAGGCTGAACTTATAGAACTGCAAATAAAAACTAATGATCCCCATTCCAAGGAATGTACTGGGAACTCTGAAAAACTAAAAACAAGTACTCATCAAAATAACTACCCTTATTCCAGCTCTGGAAACTCTGAAAACCAAATATAAGATACTTGTTAAAAATGTGACCCTTGTTTTAGTCTTGGAGACTGCTTTAAACACAGTTTTGATAAAAGAGTACTGGTAACTCCTGCTCTGAAGCAGTTTATAGACCTGCTAAGATCTTTTTGAATTTAATGGTTATATAAACTTCAACAAACATCTTGTAACAGTTGTGAGGACAGTACCAAACTTAAAGGGGGGAAGTCAGAGAATTCATATAATAGGAACACAGAGCTTTGAAAATCCACTAATAGCTTCAAATAAAAGACACTCTAAAATAGTTTTATAATGTATTTAGGTCAAAACTAGTTTTAGAACATTGTGGTTTATCATGGCCATCTGGCCCAATAAGACTTTCTTCAGCTACAAATAGATCTTGACCTGTTTGATCAACAGATTAATAACTCCATAAGTGAAATATATAACACATGAGGGTGATTCTTTGATAGCAGCAAGGCCCAAGAATCTTCTTTGTTATTTTCAAACTTGCATGACTAGTTTTGATAATGAAGGTCTATTAATACTGGCAAAAGAGATGGAAATTTGAAAAGAGGCAATTGAGAAGCATGGTTAAGGAAGCAGGCCTGCTAGATCTGACCCAAAAGAATAAAACTCAAAGATGATGAACTAAGAAGCATGGCCAAGGAAGCTTAGGGCTTAAACTTGCTAGATCTGTGAAATAAAACTTAAATAAAAAAGCTTATAGATTTATTTCAGGAAATCTTATAACTCCTACTTAGTTTACTCTGGATATGAGCAGGTCTACTTTCAACAACTGCAGCAGTTTTTGGACCTGCCTGGGTCCCAAAGGTCTTGAAACTTTTTTTCTGGCTTAGTTTTAGGAACATGAGCTGGTTCCAGCTATATTTTCTGCCCAAGTTGGGTAATAACTGAGAAAGGCTGAGGTTAATGGCAATTTCTAACAAAAAAAGGTAGGGAAATGACTGCTAAGGCAATGGTCATGGCATAAAATGGCACTGCTCAAGTAATATAGTCTAGAGCAAGTATTAGGGATTTGACCCAAAAAAAAGAAGCCACCTTGGGGGGTGCCCACACAGAAGGAAAGCCAGTAATTGAACAAGTGCTCTAAACTGGGAAAAACCCAGTTTATGCCCTTGCCCTTATATATTACCAATCATAAGGCATATATAAGATGGTTAACATAATACTAAATAAGAGGTAAGGGCATGAAGTAACAGATGCCAGCCAAACTAAGAGTAGTCCGAATAATATGAAATAAGAAACAGGGGCTAAAAAGTGGTGAGTTCATAATACTTTGGCATGCTTTCTAGTAAGGTTCTTGTCATAATTCCAAAAATTATCTTCAAACTGGACACTTGTTTAGTTCTCTCTTATTATTGCTTCATATCTCACATTAGCCTCAATACTCTCAACAATACTCTTCACACTTGTCTTACCTTATTTCATTACAGCTGAACCCTGGGCTCAAAAGAAGACCCATTTTTACTACAAATAGAGATTGGATTAGTATCAAGCCCATGCTACACATAGGTTATCTGCTGTTATAAATTAGGATAACATTGCTATTCCACATAGTGCACAAGGGAGGTTCTGTGATATCTAAGCCATGGCATTTGAGGATAGATAATATGCACAGTTCTCAGTTAACTACTTCACTGGTAATAAGTAGAGGCTTCACCTGGCCAAAAGAGTTAATGACAATTATTCCACTGACTTCTACCAGGAGTTCCCTGCTCTATTATATCAAGAGTCTCTTTTAGCTGCCCTGGCATTTTCCTCTTCAAGTTCAAGCATTCCATATTTTTTACCTTTTGCCTTCTTTTCCTTTTCCCCATCATAATTTTGATGTTCTAGTATGATAAACAATGTCTTACCCCTATCTATTCTCTTTGGCTGATTATGCTGCTTTTTATGCACAAACTTATTCTAACACTAACATTCCCATTATAACTACCTGTTACAGTCTTGGCTTGGCAATAAAAGCAGCAAGGAGGCAAACAAGGGCAGAATACTGCCAAACCTCTAAATCAGGCTAGGTAAGAGTGAAAAGGTGTTATGGTGCCAACCTAACACAATGGTCAGCACATGACCATGAGAGCTGTAGAGCATGTGATATGACTGGTTGTAACCAGGAGCATGTGATCATGCAAATAAGTAGCCTTATAAGGTTAACTCTAGGCTATGGCTAAGTTCTTATATCAGAGTATTTCCCTGACACCAGGTATCAGTCACATGATGTGGCAGATCTCAGATGAGATCCAGATCTCCAGATGACATCTGATTTGTGGCAGAGATCTAGATTGGATCTCCTTGGTCTTATGGTGGCCATGCCTATTTTATAGATTGGTACCAGTGTATTCCATTCCTTCCACATCCTCATGGTGTGGCTTCTCTTCCATTCCCTTCCCAGATCCATGAGGCCACTGCCTTACTCCTCATTGCCATCCCATGTTCACTATATCTATTTAGAGGTAGGAGCTACTTTAGCTATTGGTGACCATAGATAGCATACTTTAGGGTAGACCTCCTATACATGGTCTGTGCATACTTGCAGACAATATATAAGGCAGGGGGTGCAAGCTGGAGAAACCCAGTCTTGCTCTCTTTGACCTCTAGGCTAGATCTACAGCAGTGATCTCAGGTCTTGATCCAAGAAGGATCCCACCTCTGCTCTCATTCGCTGTCTGGCTGCTGGTTTATACAAAGGGCCTAGGATTCACCAATTCCCTCATTGCCTAGTTAGGGGCCACTAGATCAAAAGCCTCAGTGGTTATCAAGGATAGACTAGGAGCATCCATCAAGGAGTGTCTTGAGTTATCAAGGACAGGACAGGTAGTCACTCATTTCAAAAGGTACTTAAGAATGCTTGAGACTAAAGAAATTACTCAAAGAGATCAAGAAAGGCTGGTTTTACAAGTACTTAAGTCTAAAGAAGGCTTGAGACACCCAAATACCCTATTATATCTATAGTACAACAAGTTAATACAATGTAATTATAGTAAAGTAACAAGAATAAAAGAGAAACTAATGCTAAAGAGAAAAATAGTGCAAACTATAATACTACCATTGTAGCCCCTTTTTCTCTTTATCTTATATCTGTGGCACAAATTCCAGTTTTACCCACTTCTATTCTGCTGGCCTTTACCATAAAAGAATTTCTCCTCCAATATACAGAATAATATTAATGAGCCCTTATCAATCTCCAGGCAGCAGGTCTTTTTTTACTATCTCTGTTCTTACAGGTAGTTGATTCTGTTCCACTCCCTTATGCACCATCCTCAGACACTGTTATTTATTACTCACTGCCTTTATCTTCTTCAATAACTGGCATTTCATTATATTGCCTTATCTATTTAATTCCAACTGTTTTTTAGGCTAATGCATCACATCTGTTACAATTGGTCCCTTTTCTTTTTCCTTTTGCAATCTAGCTTCTGATCTTTGCATGTTCTTGATACTTTCTTGTTATATTCTGGAACATTCAGACTTTTTTATTTCAAAAGATTTCTCTTGTCTGCTGCTATTACTTATAGTTAGTATCCTTGACTTTCCATGCATTTCCATATGGATTACTTAATTAGCCATAGTCATCTGCTCTGACTCATTCAACTGAGTCTGAACCTTATTTTGCTAAGTATAATTAGTGTACCTTACCTTCATGTTTATTATGCTATATTTACCTTATATTATCTTATTTTCCTTTAAATCATCTGTGTTATGGCTCCAACCTAACATGACAGTTTCACATGACCATGAGAGTCTTTGGAGCATGTGATGCTCTGGTCATGTGATCAGTTGCACATGATCATGTGAACGAGTTGCCTCATAAGGCAAACCCTAGGCTAAGGTCTAAGTCCATTCCCTTAGAGTATTCCTTAAGCACAGTACAGTTACAGGATGTGGCAGATCTCTAGATGAGATCTGGATCTATCTGATGATATCTGATCTATGATCTAGATTAGGATCTGATCTGTGGCAGAGATTCAGATTGGATCTTCTTGGCCACCAGGCAGCCATGACTCATTCAGGGACTGGTGCTTCTCTTCCATTCCCCTCATGATATCCGCAAGGCCACTGCCTCACTCCTACCTTACACTCTATGCATTCCCACTATATCTATTAGAGGTACAAGCCCCTTCTGCTATTGGTGCTCCATAGATAGTATACTTAGAGTAGGCTCCCTGTACATGGTCCATACATGGCCATTGACAATATATAAGGCAGGGAGTGCAAACTGGGGTTTCCCCAGTCTTGCTCTCTTGACCTCTCAGCTAGATCCACAGTAGTGATCTGGGACCTGATCCAAGAAGGATCTCTCCTAAGCTCTTGCTTACTGTCTGGCCATCAGGTTTATACAAGAGTCCCAGGTCTCACTTCAAGGTCATCTAGTTTGTAGCCACTAGCACAAAAGCTACACAGAGGTTCTAGGAAGAAGCATCCACCAAGGAAGTTCAAGTATTAAGGCAGGATGGGGAGTACCTGTTTCAATCTGCATATCAAGTCCCTACCCTTCAAAGGGTGTCCTAGCTTGTGATCTTCTGTTAGCAGACATTACCTTAGTTTTTAATGAGTTTAGTATCCTTGTTTTGTCCCTAACCTTCACTGAGAAACATATAGTGCCATCTTCATGTTTGCACCATTACTCTAGTACCAGAGGCTGACTTAGTTGAGCCTTATTCTTAGCCCTAGCCTTAAGGTCTATACTACTCCCTACCCAGGCCTTGTGTAACAAAAGAAGTAGTGTTCACTACTTGCAGCTACCATTATTTTTCTTATGGTGCACTGGCCATCCTGTCCTTGTATCTCAAGTCTCCCTTGGTAAGTGCCTCATGTCTTGATCTGCTAGGGCTTTTGGCTAGTGGCCCCTAACTAGGCTAACTGTAAGGAAAGCTAGAGTGGTTCTGTATAAAGCCTAGTGGGCTTAGCAACCAAGCAAGTACTGCCCCAGAGAGCTAAGATGGATCCTCCCCTTGGGGATGGACCAAAGATCTGAGTTCCTCCCTGTATAAACCAGTGAAGGTCAGAAGAGAGTAAGACTGGGAAAACCCCAGTCCTAGCTCCCTGCCTTTTATATTGCCTGGATCCATGCACAGACCACATACAGGAAGCCTACCCTAATCTATGCTATCTGTGTTAACCAATAGCATAAGGGGCTCTGACCTAAATAAGATATATGAGAGGCATGGATCAGATAAGGGGAGTGAGGCAGTGGCCTCATGGATCTAATATAAGGGAATGGAAGAGGAACTGCCACACCATGAGGATGTGGGTGGAATAGAAGAAAAGCACATAATCTAATCTATGATTGCAGCATGGCAACTGTGAGGCCTCGGAGATCCTTTAGATCTCTGCCATGATCTTATCTAGAGATCTGCCACATCATGTGACTAAACCTGTGTGGGGGAATGTCTGTCTGAGAATACTAAATAATAAGAACTTAACCATAACCTAGGGGTTCCTTGAAAGGCAATATGTTCCCACGGTCACGTGAGACCGTTGTGTTAGGCTGGAGCCGTAACAATTTTAGTTTTATCACTGTTATGACTCTAAATTCCAGAGGCTACACTTAGACAATGGAAAAGAGGAGAAACATAAGGGTAAACTCTAAAGAAGGCTCTGAGAGGAGCAACTAAGAAGTGGAGTGACAAAGAAGGACTCAAAAGAGACTTGAAACACATGCAACTGAAATCTAATCTAAAAAGGGTTGAAATTCAAAGAAGTGCTTTAAGCAAGTACAAAAGTAATCAAATCTAAAGAGATTTAACTACCCATACCTGCCCCTTATATATGGCCCAGGGTGGTGCATAAACCATCTAACTAATCCTACCCTAAGCTACTGCTAACTATGGACACCACTAGTAGTGAGAGCACACTATTAAATAAGAGAGGTAAATACATGGGGTGGATATAAATAAGTGAGGCTAAAATGGCAGCTGCCATCCTATCCTTGAGTCTTAGTACTGGAACCAGTGAACACCTTTTCTTAATAGCTGAGGTTTGAACTAGGTCCTCAGAAAACTAGGCAAAAGAAGAAAAGTAAAGAGTCAAGTGCCTTGTATAAAGCTCTAGAGCTTGAGTGTGCAAGACTGGGAAATCCCAGCTTGAGCTAGCTCTTTATATATGATACAAGAATGTGCACAGACCAGGTAACTAGGGTCTGCCCTAAAGTATGCTACAGTAATCCAGCCAATGGCAAAAAAAGAGTGAGTACCTTAGCAGTATCTCATGGTATCTGCCAGGTAATGATATTATGGTCTGGAATGTTCTGGACTTGTGATAATGTGAAGATGTGAAAAGGTGAAGGTGTGAAAGGTGAAGGGTTCCCAGGGTCACATGATGAGAAAAATAAAATGATTATAATAGAGGCAATGGCCTCATGGATCAAGGGTTAGAAATGAAAGAGAAAATTAGGAAAACATGAGAACAGGGATTTCTGCCACAAATGTGATGAGATCTAGATATTACTTCTGTAATCTGTTAGATCCATGGAAATAGCATTCTAATTATGATAGGGGAGATCTATGGGCAGATCCTGGGAAGATCCCAGATCCTGAGTCACATGACCACTGATTATGAAGATACTCATAAATAGTCTAACCTCAAGTTAGGGTTTTCTAAAGAGGAGTATATCTCCTATAATCACATGAGGTAAAAGTGGTGATTATGCATGATATATAACAATTACCATTTTACCCAAGATCCCTTTATTTCTCAATACTCTCCAGAAAATGCCTAGAACTTAACCTGTGAAGAACCCCCTCAACTTTTCTGAAATAGAAGAATCTTTGAATCTCCACCCTTTATTCCTGAAAAATAACCTTTGTAATTGTTACACTGCAAGAATTTAAGTAACTACATCTATATCCTTGATATATGCTTCTGCTACTGCCAGAGATATTATGAATCTGAATCCCAGAGGCTAAATCTAGACAAAGAGCAAGAGAAGAAACATGAAAGGAAAATCTAAAGGAGGCTCTGAAGAGGAGCAACCAAGGAAGAATTGATGAAGAAGGACTTAGAAGAGACTCATGCCCATCCAACTATGGTTCCAATTCTGAAAGGGTAGAAATCTAAAGAAGTGCAAACTGCAAAGTATGAAGTGATTAAGTCTGGAGAGACTTGACTACCCATACCTGTCCCTTATATATGGCCCAGAATGGCACATGGACCAACTACAATAAGCCTACCCTATACTACTACTATCTATGGACACCAATAGCAGTAAGAGCACACCATTAAATAAGAGAGAAGAAGGCATGAAGTGAATATGAAGGAATAAGGCAGTAGCCTCATGTATCAAGAGTTGAAATAGAAGAGAAGGGAAGACTTATAATGGAAGATCAGGGAAAACATGAGAACAGGGATTTCTGCCACAGATATGATGGGATTATAGATATAGATTCTAAATCCATCAGATCCATGGAGATATATCAAGATTATGATAGGAAAGATCTAGGGCAGTATTATGATGCTTTTTTCATTTTCCTAATCATGTGACTTTATCTTATCTTCATCACATGGTTATCTAATCTTTTATCTTATCAGAGCACATGATGGATCACATGATCCAGGGTACAAAGTTAGCCTCATGTCTAAGCTCTGAGACTTCTTTTCATTTTCATCTTTTTTTTTCCATTTGATAAGCTAGACCATTGATGGTTCTCAGGATGCTTCTTTTCTTTTTGATCCCCATGCCTTATATCTGGGAATATTCCCATCAGGGACTTGGTCCATGTGCAGGACACTGTAGTATAAATACTGTAGCTTTACCATCTCAAGACTCTAGTCCTGAGCACTTGTATTTTACTTGTGTTAACTTGTGACTACCCTTGATTCTTAAATTCTTCTCTTAAAGAGCTTGTGGCACTGCAAACTTGTGGTGCATAACAGGCAGATTCTGGGAAGATCCCAGATCCTATATCACATGACCACTGACTATGAAGATACTTGTAAATAGTTAAACCTCAAGCTAGAGTTATCTGAAAAGGAGTATATCTCCCATGATCATATGATGTAAAAGTAATGGTTATGCGAGATACATAACAGGTGTTATGTACTTCAAGAGTACAATCTGAATACTAGCAAACACCAGTAAGTAACAGGCAACAACAACAACAAGAGGGCTTTTCTGCTAGTGGCTCCAAACTAGGCTTGTGAGACTTGATATGGGAAACCTGATTTAATACCACAATGCAGTGCTCAGGCTGTAAGGAGAAGAACAAGGGATAACTCAGGTTAACTCCACAAAGCAGAGCCCAAGTAGAAGGAGTAAGTATATGATACAAGTAATCAAGACTGAAGAGACTTCAGGTCTTGTCCACCCTATATATATATTGTCAGAGGGCATAGCCCTTACATAGGATAAGTAAGCTACTATCTATGTTAACAATAGCAGTAATTGCTTATACCTCTTAAATAGAAAACTGGACATAGGATGAAAGTAATAAGTAAGGCAGTGGCCTTACAGATCAAGGGATTTAGAAGAGAACCACACCATGAGGATGTGAGAGAATGGAAGAGAACTCAGGGTCAGTGGATATAAGTAAGGTATGGCAACCATAAAATTGAGAAGATCTATCTAGATCTCTATCACAGATTAGATGTCATTGGTATTGATCTAAGATCTCATCTGAGATCCAGCCATATCACATGACTAACCCATGAGTGAGGAAATACTCTGAATAATAAATCAAATCTAAGCCTAGGGTTTATTCTTATAAGGCAGGTAAGTTCTATGATCACATAAGTAGACCATTAGTGTTTGCTAGGCACATAACAACAAGAGGTACTGCTGAAGCCTAACCTTTGAACTAGACACTAGAAGAACTAGGCAAAAGGGGTATTGGATCAAGAAACTTGTGAAAATCTTAGAGGTTCAAGTGCACAAGACTGGAGAACTCCTGCTTGAACTTGTACCCCTTTTATACTATTATGTCTTGAGCATGGACCAGAAGAGTGTGCCCTGCCCTACAGTAGTGTACAGTAAGCTGCCCAATGGCAGAAAGAGAGTGAAAGTCTAGAAATACATAAAAAAAACAAATAGTATGAGATTATAGGCTAGATTAGCCTAGACCTAGTGAAATGTGAAGTGGTGAAGTGTGAAATTTTAAAAAGGTGACATGGTAAAGAGATAACATGGTCATGTGATATGTAATGGGGTCTCTCTTTCTATTCTTGTGTTATGTGCTCAGCAAATACTAATAGTTTACTCATATGACCATGGGACTTGCCTGCCTTATAAGAATAAACCCTAGGCTAGGTTTGATTTATTATATCAGAGTACTCTATTCTCTGCTCATGGGTTAATCATGTGA
>JBBPJW010000800.1:0-20755 GCA_038088935.1 Pulveroboletus aff. viridisquamosus
CGGATAGATCCAGATCTCATCTAGAGATCTGCCACATCATGACTAAGGTGTGCTGAAGGAATACTCTGAATATAAGGAATAGGACTTAGACCATAGCCTAGGGTTTGCCTTGTATGGCAACTCGTTCACACGGTCACATGCAACTGATCATGTGACCAGCGCATCTCGTGCTCTAAGGTTCCCACGGTCACGTGAGACCGCTGTGTTAGGCTGGAGCCGTAACAGATACAATACAATTCTCCCTGGAAAAAGTACAAAATTTCATGCTCCAGTAAAATACCAAACCATCCTATGCCTCCTACAAGAAGGGTAATATGGTGATGCTCTCCACCTGTAATCTCATTCTTCTCTATCCATCCAAAAAATTGATGCAACAATGGCTTGGACCTTTCAAGGTCCTGGATATTCTCCCCAATGCAGTCAGATTACTGCTTCCCACAGAAATGAAAATTCATCCTGTGATGAATATTAGTAGAGTCAAACCAGCTTTTATATCTTTACCTGATCAAGAGGTCATTACACCAGATCCCATTGTCATTATCAAAGAAGAACATAGTGAATATGAGGTAGAGGAAATAGTGGAATTTTGTCTACACAAAAGCAAACTGGAGTATCTGGTTTATTGAAAGGGATATTTGGCAGAGAATTAAACTTGGCAAACAGCTGCTAATGTTGCTAATGCATCAGAGCTAGTGCATGATTTTCACAAACTTATCCCTTCTGCTCTCCAATGTCTTTTCTTCATTGATGCCCATGACTTTCATTATCTCTTCCATTTCTATTACAACTTCACTTCTAAGACCCCTCTCCATTTCTCTTGTCTAAAATCTAAGAGCTAAAAAGGGGATAGTGTTATAACACACTTTTTCTTTTCTTGATCACATGATCTTTATCTTATCTTTTCCATGTGGTTATCTAATCTTTTATCTTATTTCAGGGCACATGACAAGTCACATGACTTAGAGCATAGGGTTAGCCTTATGTCTTTATGTTATGATTCCCCTTTTATTTTTCTTTTTCTCATCATGTTTTACATTTATATGTCCTGGATGCTTTCTTGTTCATGTTCTAAAACCTTTCCCTTCCTTTATTCCAGAACATTCTCTGACTTATCCAATATTACTCATGATCTGCTTCCCTTGCATAAGTCGTGTCATATTACACACAGGATGCTTCTCCCATGTTTCATCCATTTTCACACAGATCTCTTACTTAGCACTCATCAGTCATATGACTCATCCAACTGAGTCTGAACCTTGTTTTCTCTGTACTATAAAGTAGCATACTTTACCTCCTTTCTCCTTACACTACTTCTACCTTCCTTTTCTACCCATACATTGATATCCTCAATACCTTGGTCACCTTAAGACATCCCCCTCTTGGTAATATACATCCCTTCATAGTCCATGCATCAGTGTACAAGAGGGAACACTTGGAAACCTGCAGGCCAGTGTCCCTGCAGTTTCTCAACACCTTGTTCAAGCATCCTTGACAGTGTCATCCTTGCATCACACCATTTCTTGCCATGAGCTGACTTTTTGTTGAGCTTACCCCACTCATAGTTCCCTCTTCTGAAGGTCTATGCCTGACCCTACCTGGGCCTAGCATAGCACTTTAGATCCTGCAGGGTTTACCTTTTTCTTTTTATTTATTTATTTTCTCTTCCATTTCAGAAGCTGGGATCCTTAATGGTTTCTACTAATGCTTCTCTTCTTTTTGATCCCTGTGCCTCATGTATGGGAACTTTCCCATCAGGATCATGGTCCATGCACTATACTATAATCTATATAAACTGTAGCATAGTATCTCAAAGCCCCTTAGCTTTGAGCACTTATATTTTACTCATGTTAACTCAATGCTCCCTAAATCCTTTTCTTTTTTTTGTAAGCTTATGGCACATCTATTTAGGTATGCATAACAGTATTCAGGTTTCCTGCATCTAAGACAAAGATCAAGCTTGAAGCATTGTTCTTGCTCTCAAGGGGTTAATTTGCTAACTTTGACTGAGTCAACATTTATGGCATTTAGATCTTTTTTAGCCCAAGGAATTATGAAGGGGGTACTAGGGGTCCAGATATAAGCCTTGGGATTCTTGTGACAAAGCTTAGTGAGCTTGGCATGGTCAGAGGTGCCTTGAAAGTGGATGGCCTTGCCATATTATTTATCTATGGTGCTAGGGATCTTGCCAAGGTTTTGAATTCAATAAGATAGCCAGAGGGGAAGAAACTCTGGATTCATAGTAGGCAATAAGGACATTGTTGTCCTTAATTTTGGCAAGAACTCTGTGATTCTGGAACTCTGTGATATATTCAGTGAGTAAGAGGATCCACTTATCTTTCTTATTCTGGTGCATCTGTATATTTGCTAACCAGTGACAGTGGAGGCAATAGTGTCTTGTTTTTTGAACAAGGCATTGAATGCCTTGACAAACATGTTAAAGGTTCCCATAGAGATCACCATACCTGCAATACTCATTTTTCAATATGTGATTGCCCAGGAAAGGGCAGGGCCCTTAGTCATGTAGAAAAGGGTAAATATGATCTTTTTCTTGTTTGAGTTGTAGACCATGATGTTAACAAAGAGATAGAACTGAACAGAGTCCAGCCAAGCTTCCACTTTGGAGTGGTTACCATCAAAGTGTTCTAAGGTACTAATATGGAGCTTGATAGGCTTGGTGGGGAGTGGGGTATTGGACATGGTGGGAATAGGCATAGCAGAAGAAGAAAGATAAAAAAGAGGGCATTGCCTCATAGGAGTAGAGGAGGAGGCCATGTGGACATGAAGGATCTGTAAAAAAAAAAAAGAGTTTATGTGCTAAAATACAATCTAGTTCTTGATCCTTAGTAAAGGGCAAGAAGAAGTCTTAAGGATCTTCTTCTGGGGTACTAAGGTGGTAACTTGGGGTTTTTTCTGTTTCAGATGAATCTAAGGGGTTCTCCATGGATTGAGATCTTGGCTTTTCCCAGAGAGTATTGAGAAACAAAGAGATCTTGGATGAAATGTTGGTGAAACTACAGCAATTGTAGCTATAAGTAATTATGCTACTTCTTTTGTTATGCTAGGCCTGGGTAGGAACTAACATATACCTTATGGGCTAGGGCTAAGGGAAGGCTCAACTACAGTCAGCCTATGAACAAAGATAATGGTGAAAATGTAAAGATAGCACTGTAGTCCCTCTGTGAAGATTGGGGATAAGACTAGAATGCTGAAACTAGTTGGAGGTAAAGGTGGTGCTTGTCAACAAAGAGTTGCAAGTGGGAACTTCCTAGGAAGAGTGGACTAAAGGTTCTGGCATTATCTTGAAACAAGAAAAAACAAGTAATGTTAAGGTAGAAGTAGCATAAGAAACATGGGAGAGAAAGTATGCTACTTATACTACTGGGATAAGGTTAAGACTTAGTTGAATAAGTCAGAACAAGTGACTAAAAATAACTAAGTAATTCATGTGAAAACAGATAGAAAGTGATGGAAGCAGACTATAAGTAATATCTGCTAACAGAGAGAAATGTTCTGAAATAAAGGAAGTCTGAAGATTCCAGAAAAAAACAAGAAAGCATTCAAAATGCACAAAGTCTGAAGCTAAGGACAGAGGAAAAGAAATAAACAGATCAATTGTAACAATAGCTGTCACCCAGAAAAGGTACCAAGCTTTTACTGACATCTGATAATCTCTGGTACTGAACTTTAAAGTAGGTGATCAAGTCTTCATACATGCTAAGTACTTTAAGTCTACTCAACCCTTCAAGAAACTTGCTAAAAAGAACTTAGGTTCTTATGCTATTATCACACAGGCAGGCTCTTTCTTCTTTATGCTGTACCTCCTGAAGAACATGAAATCCATATATCTGATTTTTTACATCTTCCAATTAGAATCCACTGTTCCTAATACCATTTCTAATCACATCCAGCCATTACTGCCACCAGTTAAAATTAGTGGTGAATTAGAGTTTGAGATCTTCAAAATTCTTAACCCAAAGATCAATCACAGGTAAAGGCTCTGCAAATTACTATATCTGGTTAAGTGGTTAAATTATAAAGGTACTAATGAGAAAATCTCATGGCTTCTTGCCACTGAATTAGGTGAGGTTCCTTGGAAGTGAATGGCTTTGTTATACCATTTTTCTATAAGGGTGGGAATCTTTTTGAGATTCTGGATTTGATAAGATAGCCAGAGGGAAATTCTGGCATTATGGTATGCAATAAAGATGTTGTTGTTCTTGATGTTGGCAAGAACCACATGGTTTTGGAACTCAGCAGTATATTCTGCATGCAAGGGGGTCCATTTACCTTTTTTGTTCTGTCATATTTGTGTGTTAGCTAACTATAATGGGTGACTACCTATCCTGCCTTGTAACTCGAGTTGACCTTGGTGGACACTTCTATCCTATCCTTGATAACTGCTTGGGCTTTTGTGCTAGTGGCCCAGAACTAGGCAAATGATAGAAATGAGACCTGGGCTCTTGTATAAACCCAAAAGCCAGACAGTGAATGAGAGCAGAGGTAGGATCCTTCTTGGATCAAGATCTAAGATCACTACTGTGGATCTAGCCTAGAGGTCAAGAGAGCAAGACTGGGTTTCCCCAGCTTGCACCCCCTGCCTTATATATTATCAAGGTCTGCACACAGACCATGTACAGGAGGTCTACCCTAAAGTATGCTATCTGTGGACACCAATAGCTAAAGTAGCTCCTACCTCTAAATAGATATATGATATGAGAGCATGGGGTGGCAATGAGGAGTGAGGCAGTGGCCTCATGGATCAAGGGGAAGGAATGGAAGAGAAGCCACACCATGAGAATGTGGGTGGAATGGAAGAGCATTGGTATCAATCAATGAAATGGGCATGGCCACTATAAGGCTGAGGAGATCCAATCTGGATCTCTGCCACAGATCAGATCCTAATCTAGATCAAGAGATCAGATGTTATCAGAAGATCTGGATCTCATCTGAGATCTGCCACATCATGTGACCAATACCTAATGCCAGGGAATACTCTGAATTAGAACTTAGCCTTAGCCTAGAGTTTGCCTTATAAGGCTACTTGTTCACATGATCATGTGCTCCTGGCACATGACCAGTCACATCACATGCTCTACAGTTCTCATGGTCACATGAGACCATCATGTTAGGTTGATACCATAACATTAACTGGTAAATGGCAGAGATAATGGTATCCTGTTTCTTGAAGGTGGCATTAAATGCCTTGACAAAGGTGCTAAAGGTTCCCATGGAGACTACTATACTGGAAATACTCTTTTTCTGATATATAGTTGCCCAGGAGAGGGTGGAGCCTTTGATTATATATAAGAGAGTAAAGGTAATCTTCTTCTCTTTAGAGTTGTAGACTGCAGCATTGATGAAGAGGTAGAACTGGACAGAGTTCAGCCAAGCATCCACTTTGAAGTGGTTGCCATCAAAGTGTTTGGGGGTGCCAAGATGGAGCTCAGTGGATATACTAGAGGGTGGGGTATTGGACATGGTAGGGGCAGGAGTAGGAATAATCAAGGGAATGTAGAAAAGGGGTTATTGTCTGGTAGGAGTAGGGGAGGGGGGTGTGAATATGTAAGGAATCTGTAGAGAAGAAGAGAACTTGTGCACTAAAGCATAGTCTTGTTCTTGATCTTTGGTGAAAGAAAAAATAAGATCTTGAAGATCTTCTCCCAGGATACTAGGGTGGTAACTAGGGGCATCTTCTGGTTTAGAAGATTCTAAAGAATTCTCAATGGGTTGAGTTCTAGGCTTTTCCCAGAGGGTGTCAAGGAATGAGGGGATCTTGAATGAAATGGTGGTAAAACTATAGCAATAATAGCTGCAAGTAGATATACTACTTCTTTTGTTACACTAGGCCCAGGTAGGGACTAGCATAGACATTATGGACTGGGTCTGAGGGAGAGGCTCAACAAAAGTCAGCCTTGGGACTAGAGTAATGGTGCAAATGTGGAACAGCACCATGATTCCTCAGTGAAGGCTGGAGATGAGACTAGAATGCTGGGGCTAGTCAAAAACAAAGGGATGCTTGCCAATGATGGTTGCAAGTGGGCAAAGAGTTCCAGCAATACTCAAAGGAGAGCAAGCAGACAAGGTAAGATAAGGCAGAAGTGGCATAAGGAACATGAAGGGTAAAGTATGCTACTTATATTACTATAGATAAGATTCAGACTCAGTTGAATGAGTCAACAGGAATGACTAAGGTAACTAAGTGATCCATGTGAAAATAGATGAAATGTGATAGAAGCAGATAGTGAATAATATCTGCTAACTGAGAAGATGTTCTAGAACAGAAAAAGTCTGAATGTTTCAGAATGAAACAACAAAGCATTGAAAATGCATGAAGTCTAAAGCTAGGACAAAAGAAAGGAAAAAACAAAGAGACAATCATAACACATATTCTATATTTCAAATCTAAGTCCAACTCTATTAATGCCTGGTTCTTACACTTAGTGCCTATTAGTATCCCATCCTAGCTTCTATTTCCCTTCATGCATTACTGATCCTCCAAGGCTATGCTGCCTTGCTCTAGTTATATCTGCATTCCTCCCATATAGATATCTCTACTTCTCTGATACTTTTTCACTTTAGCTCCAACTCTAGCTCCATTTAGTATATCTCTTGCCTAATCATTAGTACTGGCAACTCCAACCCTCTATTTCCTCTCTGCTCTAACTTTAACTCAAGTCCATCCTGTATACTTCTTGTTTAGTTAATGACATTTGTGTCTCTACCCTTCCATTATGATTTTTCTTTAACTCCAACTTAGCCCTGCTTCCTTCCTTAGCTAAGTAAACTCTAGTCCTTACTTTATCTTCTCCAGACTACTCTGTTACTACTTTAAGCTTGTTTTATCCTTGCTTCTTGTTCCTGTCCCTTGATTCCCCTTGATTCCCCTTGTTTCTTTCTGTTATCTCTCAGTTTCAGTTTAACATAATTGGATGCTGTCTTTTCTGACATCTTTATTCACTCTCAAGGTACTTTAGCATCTGTCTTTGCTTCTAAGACAACACCTGTCTTATTTCTATTGCTTTTTAGATAAATCTGCTTCATCAAGATATATATATGATAGTCCTATATCTTATACCTTAGTATGATAATCAACAAAAGACTCCCTTTTGATTTTGCCCTTACCTTAAACCCTCCAGTTTACTTCAGAGGCCCTTCAGGCCTGAAAGATCTCCTAAGAAGGTCTTCAAGCCCCCTATTATGCTAGGCCCAGATAAAAACCAACATAGATCTTATGGGCTAGAAATAAGAAAAGTCTCAATAATAGTCAGCCTAAGGATGAAGGTGATGGTGTGAATGCAAAGATGGCACCATAGTCCCTTAGTGAAGGTTAGGAACAAGACTAGTCAAGGACAAAGATAATGCTTGCCAATAAAAAGTTGCAAGTGAAACTCCCTAAGAAGGGAGGACTAAGGGTTCCAATAATGTCAGAGCAAGGTGGAAGAGACAATGTATAGCCAAGGTAAGGCAGAAGTAGCATAAGAAAAATGGGAGAGAAAGTACACTACTTATATGATGGAAATAAGATTGAAACTCAGTTAAATGAGTCAGAGTGGATAACTAATGTTAATTAAGTAATTCATATGAAAACAAATGAAAGGCAATGAAAGCAGACTATGAATAATATTCACTAATGGAGAAGAGCATTCTAGAACAAAAGAAGTCAGAAAGTTTCAGAACAAAACAAGAAAGCATCTGAGATGCACAAAGTCTGAAACCAAGATGACAAAGTGAAAAATAAATGGACAGATCATAACATTACCCCCCCCAGTATGTTCAACAATCCAGTTGAACATTTGAACAACCTAAAAAGAAGGGGTGGGGGAGCCTGTAATGTTGTCCCATCTGATAGCATTAATAACATCATTATCATTGGTGTTGCAAACCATGCAATGACCACTTTTACTCTCATGTGATTGTGGGAATCCCATCCCTTATCAGGCTAAACCCTAACTTAGGATCTGGCTTATACTATACAAGTATTCCCAAGGTTAGTGGCCATAAGGTACATCTAGGGATCTTCCCTGGATCTTCCCCTGATCTCCCCGATCTCGGATCTGACGGATCTGCCAAAGTGATCTCATCTGTGGATTGAGATCCCTGTCCTCATTGTGTCCACACCTCTTCTCTTCCATTCCCCCACATCTTACGAGAGGCCCTTTGCCTCATTTCTTCTATCCACCCCATGCACTTACCTTATGGCCTACACAAGTACACCTTATACGCTACTGGCTGGCTTACTGTACATCTTTAGGGTAGACACGGATGTACATGGTCTGTGCACCTCCTAGAGTAGTATATAAAGGCTGAGCTCAGAGTGCTAAAGTCCTCAGACTTTATCACTTGACAGCATAGGCAGTTTTAGGCTTTAGAGAAAGCTCTTCTCAGGAAACCAGGCCCTTCAAGGAAGGCATAGGTCTTAGGAAGCTCGAGCTTGTGTCTCATCCGAGTCCTCTTCGTCCTCACTCTTTCAGGATTGTCCTCAGTTGCTCCTCATCTGAGCCACCACTAGGATTTCTCCAGTGTTCCTCCTCTTCCCACATCGTCTAGGTGTAGCCTCTGGTTTCCAAAGTCGTAACAATTGATATGATAAGAAGGTGGTGGGAGTGGGAGAAATGGAGGAGCACAGTGATAGAAGCTGTGTGAGTGGTAAGAATGGGAAAAGCCACAGGAAGAGCAGGAGTTAAACAAGGAGAAGAAGCCATATGAGGAAAATGAGAAGAAATATCAAGGTAGATGGCAGTGAAAAGAGAAGTGAGCTTGGTTATAACTAGATCTCCAGCAGAGACAGGTAAGGCATTAATAGACTACACAGTTGATGCACTTGTGCCTGAGGATATGGCATTGAAAGCAGCTATTGTGGTATCAGGGATAAAAGGGAAGAAGAGAGGCATAGCTATGATAACCAGTCCACCAGTGTTTAACAACAGGTGATGGTGGTAATCTCCTTAGAGGAGAGGGGGAAGAAAGACATGAATAAAAAGGAGGGGACAGTGGGGGGAACATGATTGTGGGCCACTGAAGACTCATGCTCAAATTGATCAATGTCAGCAAGAAACTTGCCAAATTCAAGTTGGTAGGCCAGGTTGTCTAAAACAAACAACATCTGGCAGTGAAGGGCATTTAATCCAAGATGAACATTATTGATGTGGAATTCCACTGACCAATAGAGAAGGGAGGCAGTAAGGTAAATACATTTCATCTGATGGTAAAGAGTATAAAGGACTTAGAGGGATGAATTCTATTAAGGTGGGATCTAATGAATAACAAAAGGTACAAGTCAAAAATGAAGGAATGGTCCATAGTGGAGTAGTCTGTGTAGCAGTCTCCCAGGTGGAGGGCATAGGTGGCAATAGGGAGGTCTATAGCAGTAATAGATGGGGAGGTAAGGCAAAGAGCAGGGGGGGCACAGAGATGGGGCTTGACTGGGTGTTAGCTAAGGTCATGGGTTTGAGGTCAGAGGTACAAGGTGGGGAGGAGGTCATAAGGTTGCTAGAATGAAGGAATTCTATAAGAGAGGCTTGGGGTAAATAAATAAGAAAGGGATTAGTGGAGATTTCTATAATATTGTCAAGATTGATATGGGCATGGATGGGGAACAGTTGGTATGTGATGTTTTCAAGAGGCATAGCAACAGTGGGGGTAGCTGGGGTGGGGTCAGTGGTAAAATCTGAAGTAAAGCAAGAGCAGTAGTTGAAATTGTATGATATTATTAGTGGTTAAGTCTCTTGGGAGGCTTATTTTTCTGAGGGGATTTTCAAGAACATGGGGGGACTGAGGGAGGAGAAGGAAGGGAGTGGCAACATTTATATGCCTTGATGAGTTTAAAGGCATTGTAAAGATTGGACTCAGGTTTTTATAAGTTATTTTTGGCTGAGTAATCTTTCTATTAGATCAGAAAGGAATAGAAGGAAGATGAGCTGCAATGTTTTAATATCTGCTCTATCTCATACTCTTCTTAACCTTTAATAAGGTCCATGGATGAGACTGGGAAGTTTTTCCCATGGATATTATTTTTGTGATAGAGTAATAACAATAAAGCTTGAAAGACTGGATGGATCTTTCAGGAGTTGGGGAGGTAAAGGCAGTAAGTGATGGGAGACAATACCTTCATGATGGTGAAGGGGCCTTCACATTTGGGTGCAAATTTGAGATTAAAAATGGATTATTTGAGGTTTCTGGTCTTTAGCCAGACTTTAGACCCTTTGAAGAAAGGGGTAAACTTGGAGCAAATGTGGAATGCCATAGTCTGGTGGGCAAGATTGTGGGCCATGAGAATCTTGTTTCTGGCTGCTGTCAGGTTTTTCAATCTGTCAGCAACTACAGGCAGAGAGTCTTGGAAATCACCAAAGGTAAGGGCACAGGGTTCATATTCCATCATGAGATAGAATGGGGATTGGTTAGTGATGGAATAAGGGCAGTAATTGTAAATAAATTCTATATGGAAGACCTATTCAGCCCATTTGGAAGGATTGGCTCTGCAGAAGATATGAAGGTAGATTTCAAGCTTCTGGTTGACTTGTTTAGTTTCCCCATTAAATTAGAGATGGCATGTGGTAGAAAGGGAGAGGCTGTAGTTAAGAAGTTTACCAAGCTCCTTAGCAAAAGCAGAGGCAAATTGGGAGCCTTGATTCAAGATGATCTTGTTGTAAAAACCAAATTGCAGGTATACTTAGTGAAAAAAGAGAGTAGCAATATCCTTGATGGTGGCAGTTTTCTTGGTGGGGCAGAGAATTACCCCCTTTATAAGCCCATGGTTAACCATGACCAACAGGGAATTGTAACCATTGAAGAGTGGGAGGTTGGTAATCAGGTCACAGGAGACCATTTGAAAGGGGCAGGTGGTGGTGGAGTGGATGGGAAAGAGCATGGAGGTGAAGAAGTGAGTATTAACTTTGTTTTGTTGACAGGTAGTGCAACCTTTAACAAATGGCAGGCATAAGTGGCTGTACCAGGCCACCAGAAATTGAATTTGATGAGTTAAAGGGTTTTAAGATAGCTGGGGTGACCAGCTAAGGGATGATTGTGGCAGCAGCAGAGAATTGACTAATAGAGGGATTTATCAGCAGGGATATAGACACAGTCTTGGTAGATAAGGAGGTTGTTGCATAACTTCCAGTCAGCAACATGTTTATGATGGTCAGGGTACATGGGATCATCCCACTTGTAAAGGAGGGATAGGCACAGAGGATCAGTTTCTACATGTTTGCAGATATGGATTGTGAGTATCATGTCAATGACACAACAGAAAAGGTACTCTGAAAGAGCTATGACTGAGAAGTTGTCTGCAGTATTGAAGAAACAGAGGTCTGGGTGGCAGGAGAGAGCATCAGGGCTGGCAAGGGATGATCCAGTGACATGATAGAGCTGGGTGTCAAAGTTAGTGAGGTCAAAAAGCCAGCAGGCTTGACAATGGTTGAGAATCTGGGGAGTATGAAAGTAGGTGAGGTTCTTGTGGTCAGTGAAGATCTGGACAGTATAGGGAGAACCTTGAAGATACTGTCTTCAGGCTTTGAGTACATGGATAATCATGAGGAGTTTATGATCATAGATGTCATAGTTCTGCTTGGCAGAAGAAAAGGTCTGAGAGAGATAAAAACAGATATACCAGTCCCCATTTGAATCCATCTGAAGGAGAATGCCATCTGATGCAAAGGTGGAGGTGTTGGTAATAATGGTATAAGATTGGGAGAGGTCAGGCAGTTGGAGAACTGGCTGTGAGAGAAAAAGGGCCTTTAAAAGAGTTAAAGGACTCTTGGCAGGCTGGAGTCCAGGATCAAGGAGGAGGTAGGTGATGGACAAGTAGTTGGAAATAAATTGCCTATAAAAGTTAGTAAAACCCAGAAAGGAATGAACATCTTTGACTTTCTGGGGAACCAGCCATTTGACAATGCCATCAAACTTAATAAGGTCCATGGTGAGTTTGCCAGGACAATCACCATGTCTGGGTACTTAATCTCTGAAGAGGTAAAGGTGCATTTCTCCAATTTGAGGTGGAGATCAAGATCTGCCATCCATTGGAGGATGTAGGAGGTATGGGTTCTATGTGTGTTATTATCAGGGAAGGAAATAAGAAGGTTGTCCATATAGATGACCAGCCATCCTTTGGTAATCATATCATGGAAGAAGTCATTCATGAATCACTGGAATATAGCAGGTGAGTTGTTCAATCCAAAGAATATCACTGTGGGTTTGAAGAGGCCTTTATGTGTAATAAAGGCTACTTTCCATTGGTATCTGTCTTTAATCCAGATCTTGTTATATTCCCATTAAATGTCAAACTTTGTGAAAAATTTGGCTTTTTAGAGTTTATTAATGAGGTTGGAGATAAGAGAGAGGAGATAGGCATCTCAGACAGTGTATTTGTTGAGATACCTATAGTTCTGGAAGAGACAGAGTTTGCCATCATTCTTCTTGATAAAGAAGAAAGAGAAGGCCTAAGAAGAGTTAAAGGAATAAATCTTGCCAGCATGGAGGTTTTCTTCAATAAAGTCTTCAGTTGCCTGGCACTCAGGGGGGAACAGGGGGTAAACCTTGCCTATCTTGGATATAAAGGTCTCTTTGAGATTAATCTCATGGTTATAGGGTCTAGATGGTGGAAGTTTGTCTAGAGAGTTCAGGGTATCTGAGAAAATAGTGGTGAACTGTTTGTATTCAGGGGATAGGGTGGCCTTGGGCTTAGCCTTTTCAGCTTCAATGGCTAGCCCTGTGAAGATAGTAAGTTTGGCTACCATTATAAAGGGGAGAAATGCAGAGCAGGAGCTGATGACATGTAAGAAGTGCCATTTATAAAGGTCATCATCAATGCATTGATTTGACAACTTGTTTTCAAGGTAACAGATAATGTAATTATTATCAGGAATAGTTACTTCTCTGACTGTATGTTATTGAAGGAAAGGCTAGGTGACCTTGAAGCAGTAAAGCTCCTTGGAGTGGTCTGAGGAAGAGGGGATGGTGAGTAAGTTTGCCATCCAATCTACAGTGGGATTCATGGCTTGAAGCCATGAGAGTTCTAGGATGAGGGTTTCTCTACTGCATGCCATGACATGGCAGGAAACTAAATAAGTTACTTCTTCTAATTGAAGAAGTATGGTGCATATATAAGTGATATAACCCTTCATGTTTAGAGAGAAGTCAATATTTTGGATGTTGAGGGAGGTGGGGAGTTGAGTGATGGGGAACTTGTGGTGAAAGATGAACTCCCAGTCAATGCAGTTGATTTGCACTCTGCTATTGACAAGAGCAGAGGCATCTATAACTAGTCTCAAGTACATGGAGGGGGATACTTGTATATTAATTCTCATAGATTTTCTAGATAAGGATACAAGTACAGGTGCACATAAAAGGGAAGGAGCATCTTGTGTAGAGGAGATACTCCACTTCAAAAACCCAATCTAACTCTTCCCACTTCTGGTTCTTCATCACTAATCTCTTCAATCTTTGTTGTTTCTTCTTTGGCAGTGATCTTCTTTATGGCTTTCTTGGCAGGGGGAGTGATGAAGTTGGATATGGCATTAGGAGGGAAGTTGGGGCAGGTTAACATATTGTGTCTGGGTTTCCTGCATTTAAGACAAAGGTTGAGTATGAAACATCATTCTTGCTTGCAAGGGATTAGTTTGCTGACTTTGACTAAGTTAACATCCATGGCATTTAGATCTTGTTCAGCCTGGGGGGTGGCAGAAGGGGTACTTGGGGTCCAGGCATAAGCCTTGGGGTTCTTATAATGAAGCTCAGTAAGTTTAGCATGGTCAGAGGTACCTTGGAAATAGATGGCTTTGTTATATCATCTGTTAATGGTGCTGGGAATCTTGTCATGGTTTTGAATTCAACAAGAGAGCCAGAGGGAAACTCCAGCTTTATAGTAAGCAATAAGAGCATTGTCATCCTTAATATTGGCAAGAACTGCATGATTCTGGAATTTCACAGTATATTTAGTAAGGGAGGGATCCATTTGCCTTTTTTGTTTTGACACATCTGTATATTGGCCAGCCAGTGGATAGCAGAGGCAATGGTATCCTGTTTCTTAAAGGAGGCATTGAATGCCTTAATGAATGTGCTAAAGATCCCCATGGAGATCACCATACCAGCAATACTTATTTTTTGATACATGGTTGCCCAGGAGAGGGTGGGGCCTTTAGTCATATAGGAGAGAGTGAATGTGATCTTCTTCTCATTAGAGTTATAGACTATAGCATTGACAAAGAGGTAAAACTGGACAAAGTCCAGCTAAGCTTCTGCTTTAAAGTGGTTGCTGTCAAAGTATTATGGGATGCTGAGATAAAGCTCAGTAGGCTTGATAAGGAGTGGGGTATTGGACATGGTGGAAGCAGGGGTGATGGAGGAAGAAAGATGAAAAAGAGTACGTTGCCTCATAGGAGTAGAAGAGGGAGGTATAAAGTTACAAGGAATCTGCAGAAAAGAAGAGAGTTCATATGCTAGGACATGATCTTGTTCTTGATTCTCAGTAAAAGGTAGAAAGAGATCTTGAGGATCTTCTTCTGGGGTGCTAAGATGGTAACTAGGGGTATCTTCTGTTTCAGAAGATTCTAAGGGGTCCTCTATAGATTGAGATCTTGGCTCTCCCCAGAGAGTGTTGAGAAATGAGGGGGATCTTGAGTAAAATGTTGGTGGAACTATAGCAATGGTAGCTGTAAGTAGATATGCTACTTCTTTTGTTATACTAGGACCAGGTAGGGACTAACATAGAACTTATGGGCTAGGACTAAGGGAAGGCTTGACAATAGTTAGCCTAAGGATGAAGATAATGGTGCAAATGCAGAAATGGCACCATAGTCCCTCAGTAAAGGTTGGGGATGAGACTAGGATACTGGAACTATTTGAGAACAAAGATGGTGCTTGCCAATAAAGAGTTGCAAGCAGAACTTCCTGGAGGACTAAGGGTTCCAATGATGTCAAAGCAAGATGAAAGAGACAATATATAGCCAAGGTAAGGCAGAAGTAGCATAAGAAACATGGGAGAGAAAATATGCTACTTATATGATGGGAATAAAATTAAGACTCAGTTGAATGAGTCAGAGTGAATAACTAATGCTAATGGTGACTAAGTAATTCATGTGGAAATGAATGAAAGGCAATGGAAGTGGACTATGAATAATATCTGCTGATGGAAAAGAGCATTCTGGAACAAAAGAAGTCAGAATGTTTCAAAATAAAACAAGAAAGCATCTAAGATATACAAAGTCTGAAGCTAAGACAAGAAAGTGAAAAATAAATGGACCAATAATAACACCCCCTTCCATTATAACTAGGCTTGATGCTCCTTGTCTTGCCTGTCTCTTGTCTTGAACATAGGGACTGCTTTTCTCTTAGCCTTTAACCTTTTAGTAAATCAGAACATCAGGTTATACAAGAATATACCACATAAGGTGGAGCCAAGTCCTGTTTGACCTAGAAACTCCCCTTAATCTATCTCTGGAGTTTTCTGGACTTTGTTGAAAGCCTCCAGATTCACTGAAGTAAGGAACCTGGTATATGGATTTAGACTCCATCTTATCCAAGGAGTAAGGTTTTTAATAGTAGATGTGCAAGGATTCTCTGACTCATCCAGATCTTTTTTGGCTTGCACTATGGTCAGGAGGGTCTATGAAATGAAATCTGGTAATAGCTGGGCTATAAAGCTCAGAAAAGGTTCAGTGGCAGCCTATAAGCAGATCTTACAATATATAGTCATGGTAGTAGAGAATAAGTACAAATGTGAGTTTGAATATACTGTTAAGCAAGGATGTACTCCAGATTTACTCCAGAACTCTTCAGAGTAATAGTCTAATGGGACATGGCTTTACCTTATATGAAATACCTTTGCACTAGTCTTAGTGCCCTAAATTTCAGAGGGGATCAGAGGATCAGAGTAAGCTATAGAAACTTGGATGCAGAGGAGTAAGGGCATGTGACCTGCTTACAAGGGTGGGTGGAGGAGTTTGAGACAAAAAGAGAAAGCACTAAGTTAAGTTAATATTCAAACTAAGGTACAAGTTACAAGGCAACAGTATTTATATCTTGGAGAATCAGATTATTCAACAAGGAGAAGGAGTTGAGATGAAAGTTGTCTCAGAAGTAAAGACAGGTATTAATGCATCTTGAATACAAATGGAGATGTCAGGTATGATAATAACAATGTCATGCCAGAATGAAACTAAGAGATGAAATATGGAAGACAGAAAATAAGTGAAAAATGCAAGGAATGGGAAATAAGGCCAGAGGGGCTATAATGTTGTGTCAGAAAGATATGGAAGTATATATAAGAAATTGTAAGTATTATTAGGTAAACAGAGATTGAGGTAAACAGAAACTAGCCAGCATATAGCTTAAGAGTAATCTCTAATCAGAGTTGTATCAGAGATGTTGTAGAGTAGAACATGGTAATTCAGAATATAACATATTGTTATATACTGGCACTACTTAGCTAGGGGCTATTTTTCATTTTTACCCTAAGCTAAGTTCTTTTTACTATTTACTATCTTTAACCACTTTCTTTGATCTTATCTAATCTTATTTTATCTCATCTTATATCTTATCATGCCAAGAGGTTGGGTCTAGCCTGATCTAGCCTTTGTACCTCATATAGCATAGCCTCTTACCTCATTGTAGCCTAGACTTTCTCTAATGTCATGGCCTAGCCCTCTAATGTCATACCTTACCTTTACCTTGCTTTTTTTTACTAATTACTACCTATTTGCCATTGGTTCCTATTTAGTTTCCCTTTGCCCTATTTTCTTATTTATCATTGTTCTCTGTATACCAGCTACCTTATGTGTTCCTTATGGCCTGGTCCATGCACACTTTGTAGCAATATATAAAGGGGCAAGGGCATAGACTGGTTTTCCAGTCTAGAGCACTTGTTTACTTATTTACTTGTTTACCTTGTTTCCTAGTGCCCCCTCTAGGCTGCCATTCTTTTGTCCCCCCAGTATTGGGCATCCCCCAAGGTGGTTTTCTCTTGCTATTGGTCTAGATCCATAACACATATAACAAGTCCAGCATCCTTGTCTCATTTCCAACCTTTACTAAGGGATATATAGTACCATTGCATATTTGCACCATTACCTTAGAACTCTAGGCTGACTCTTATCAAGCCTTATCTTCAACCCCAGCTTTATAATCTATGATAGTTCCTATCCAGGTCTAGCATAACACTATCCAAGCATTGACCAGATTTATTCTGTATCAACTGCTTCTCTCTAACCACTTCTTGATACTCATGTAGTAATTGATCTCTTACCTCATCAACTGTCTCTGCCTCCAATGTCTTTGATTGTCTCTGTCTTTCTTCTGGGTATTGACTAGGCTATGCCTATGTCAACTACCATTGGAGAAGAGTAGATGCAGATGTCACCCTTTCAAGTATTTTGGAGAAGGGCCTTGGATGTTTTGGAGCATGTATGCTCTGAGGATCATATCTGCACTGAGTCTGCTCTACACCACTTATCCAACATCTGATCTGTCTTCTTATCCCATGTTTGTACTACATGTTTTAGTTAAGTCATCTCTTGTTCTGATGTCTGACAAGGAAAATAAGATGTATATGTATAACTTACATAGGTATGTGTACTTTACATGATGGCCAGAGAACATGTTCAAACCAGTTCAGTACTGACCTCATTTAGACATGAAGTCTATTCTGAACAATTGAACATGTAGTTGGCAAGCATACTAAACATGTATTATGTGAATGTTATCTAATCCCACTATCCTCTTCTCACTTGCTTCATTTTTTGATCCTTGGATGAATCATCCAAACTCCTCTTTATCTGCAGATGCTCATGTAGGGATTGTAAAGGATTTCGGATCCCATCAGTTGTTCCACAACATGCTTGTGGGCTTGAAATACTTTCGCATATATGTCCTCCAGGAGACTATCATCAAGTACAAGATTGGAATATGATTTCTCTGCCCTTTTATAGGATTCTCACAGATGGAGTGCAAGTTGGAAGATGTCAGCACAGCCTTCACGATATGCTGTCAAAAGCATTTGGAAAGCTGCCTAAAGTACTTTAACATTGGTAAAGAAATTTTGGTGTGACCCTTGATTAATTGCAGGGGGGAATGCCCAATTGAAGTATAGCAGCTGCTCATTGGGTTTTTCAGTGGGTAAAGTCTTGTTGGTGTGATAAAACAGAATTCACATGGCAGCCCACCATTCAGATTCAAGATCATGAAGGTAATTCATATGAAACAGAGGGACAGGGGTTGCACTCTTGGATAAATGATGGAAGCATGGAGTTTTAGAGTCTCCAGGTGGATTAAAGAGGTAGCATTGAGATTTCACCTCAACAGCCATAAAATGCATTGTCCCCTACCAGACATCAGTGTGCTGTACAACAGATTCACTATACCTTACCATTCAAATGTTATGAGAGAGTCCAGAGCCAACTTTCTTTGCATATTCAAAATCCATCAGCTTGCCAACACACTGGCCATCCCTCACAACTGATAGCATGTTGGCCACACTAAAATCCCAGTGTACCCACCCTGCCTTGTGCACATAATTCAGTGCTACTCATCACATAAGTAATCTGAATAGCTTACCATGCACTGCCCCAAGTAAACAATGGAAGCTGTCCACTAGATGTGTTAAATCCATGACAGGGATACCAACTTCTTCAAAAACTGTCTGTATGTGTACCTTGCATTGAATCTTAGTGCTCCATGGATAATGATATTGTGCAAGTTCAGCTGGCTGGTGATCAGAGTCTGGTATGTTATCTATGCTGGAAAAATGTCATATTTTGGAAAGAATAGAGTTGATCTTGAGGGTAACCCATTTAATGGAGGTATTACCTTCAGGTGGGATAAGAATGAGTGTTTTATCAACCTTCTCAGGGACCTCAATATCTGCATATCTTCAAACCTTCACAAAATACTGCTCTGCATCTGTGGCACTTTTCTCCCCTAATGTTTTTCAAATGTCCTCAAATACATTTTCAAGAATTGCACCCTCTGGCTGATGGTCTTCATCTCACCATGAGTCCTTAATTGCAACAATGTTGCCTTTCTTATCTTCTGCTTCATATACCCACATGCCATGCCCAATCATTGCATCTGCACTAAATGTAGCAAGTGGATGTATTGTGGTGAAGGTGTTGTCACCAATCTTGAACTCATATCAAAGCCCACAAATCACATCACAAGTGTGCTTAATAGTGAGGTCCCATCCAAGTTCTGTTTCATTCTTTTTTGCAATTATGTAAAAGAGAGAGATTATATTGTTGATGTTCTATGTTATGCATCTTGTGCAACCACCACTTTCACATCATGTGGTCATGGGAATAACACTCCTTTTCAGGTAACCCTAGCCTAGGGCTTGGCTATTCATATGAGTACCTTATGATCAGTGGTCACATAACTAGGATCTGGGATTTTCCCAGGATTTACCCATGGATCTTTCCTATCTAGATCTGGTCATATCTCC
Organism: Pulveroboletus aff. viridisquamosus; assembly: GCA_038088935.1. Lineage (NCBI taxonomy): Eukaryota > Fungi > Basidiomycota > Agaricomycetes > Boletales > Boletaceae > Pulveroboletus > Pulveroboletus aff. viridisquamosus. Next base: position 19,427 of record JBBPJW010000800.1, read on the forward strand.
ATGGATCTGATGGATCCTTGAATCTACTTCCATGATCTTATCTGTGGCAGAGATCTCTGCCCTCATGTTTAACCCTGATCTTCTATTACAAGATCTCCTCTTCTCTTTTATTCCTTCCCTTGATCCATGAGGCCACTGCCTCACTTCTCATTCCCACTCCATGCTCTTTCCTCTCCTATTTAATAGTGTGACCTTACTGCTATTGGTGTCCATAGATGGTAGTATCTTAGGGTAGGCTTAGCATAGTTGGTCTATGCACCTCCCTAGGCCATATATAAGGGGCAGGTACAGATAGTCAAGTCTCTCCAGACTTGATTACTTTGTATTCTGCTGTAAAGCACTTCTTTGGATCTCTACCCTTTCAGGTTAGGCCCTTAGTTGCATGGGCATGAGTCTTCTCTAAGTCCTCCTTTGTCACTCCCTTCTTGGTTGTTCCTCTTTGAAGCCTCCTCTAGATTCTCTCTTCATGTTTGTCCTTCTACTATTCATCTAGGTCTAGTCTCTAGAATTCAGAGTCATGACATTCTAAGTAAATGTCAGAACAGATGATGAAAACACAGCACAATTAAATCCCATACTGTCATGAAGTTGATAGGCTCTGATGCCACAACACATGCCTGATTACCATGCCAGATTCTCAAATCAGTGTCTTCTATCATAATTCCCAGGGCAAACCAGCAAAGTGGATCCTTGCACATGATATGATGCAGGCTCCATATTATCTTTTGTTTATCCTGTGCATTGAGACTTGTAAAATGTTTGTTTAAGAGCAATATTTGTAACATACATTATGCCTTGTACTAGCATTCTTGATTTTCTTAAACTTGAAAGGAATGATGATATCAAACCAGTGTGTCTGCTCCACATCTTGGTACTCATGTTGGATGCACACATCTGGGCAGGATGTGTTTCCACATTCTGAATGGGGTTTCAAAGATGGACCTGCTTCATAAAAGACTTTGCAATTGGTTATTTGATTGAAAATCTCTGAGATGATGGTTTTGAGTGGTTGAAAGGCTATTGAAACGGGCTCTTCCCATTATATCCTTGATACTCTCACACCTTGGTGGACACTCCTTCCTCAAACTCTCTTCTATAGCTTTTGGACTAGTGGCTACAACTAGGCAACTTGAGTTGGAGCCAGGGAGTCTCTTGTATAAACCCAGGGGCCAGGCAGTAGGCGAGAGCTGAAGAGGAATCCACTAGGATCAGGTCTTAGATCACCACTGTAGATTCTAGCCTAGAGGTCAAGAGAGCAAGACTGGGGAATCCCAGCTTGCACCCCCTGCCTTATATATTGTCAAGCATGGTGCACAGACCATGTACAAA
>JBBPJW010000801.1:0-20735 GCA_038088935.1 Pulveroboletus aff. viridisquamosus
CTCACTTCCTCTCACTCAGCCTAGTTCGAGGCCACTAGTCTAAAAGCCTCAGCAGTTGTCGGATACAGATCAGGAGCGTCCACCAAGGACTTCGAGGATTAGCAAGTAACGGGACGATCCCGTTTCAGATTCTAATCTAGATCCTGAAATCTGATATCATTGGGGACTAACCTGGATCTCATCTGAGATCTGCAATATCATATGACTGATACCTGGTGCAGGGAAATACTCTAATACAAAGAACTCAGCCTTAGCCTAGGATTTTTCTTATAAGGATACTTATTTGCATAATTATGTGCTTCTGGTCACATGGCTATGCAACCATTCACATCACATGCTTAACAGTTCCCACAGTCACATGCTTGAGGCTGTCATGTTTACTAGATACATAACATAACATTCCTTCCACTATAGAATTTTTCAAGGAATTTTACCATTCTGCCTCTTTATTATCTACCCTAAAACAATATTGCTCCAGGGAAACCACCATTGATGAAAATGGTCTCTTCATTGAATACCTACAACACAAGACCCCCAAGAAATCTCTCCAAGACTATCTCTATGACTGGCACTCCTTATAAGTTGTTAATGTCTACTTGGCATTTTTACCCTTAGTTACCATTGCCAAGCTTACCACTTCTACAGAGCTTGTGATTGAAGCCAAAAAGGCTCAATCCAAGATGGAACTCCCACCAGAATACCAGGAGTTTATGTCTGTCTTTTTAAATACTCCAAAAACTCTTGATTACCTGCCATTAGGCAGGCTCTATGACCATGAGATAAATTTTAAGAACATGTTTGTCCCTAAGATAAGTAAATTTTACCCCTTATCTCCACCTGAGTGTCAGGAAACTGAGGAGTTTCTGAAAGAACACCTCTGAGCCAAAAAGATCTGCCCTTTGAACTTTCCTTAAGCTTCTTCTTTCTTCTTTGTAAAAAAGAAAGATAGCAAGCTCTACCCCTGCCAAGACTACTGCTACCTCAACAAATATACTATATGTGATACATACCCTCTTCCCCTTATTTCTGACTTCATCAATAAACTTTGTGAAGCAAAAATATTCATTAAAATTGATGTTTGTTGGAGATACAACAATGTCCATATTAAAGATGGACACCAATGGAAGGCAGCTTTCATCACACACAAAGGACTCTTTGAACCAACAGTGATGTTCTTTGATCTAAATAACTCCCCTGCCACATTTCAGCAGTTCATGAATAACTCTTTCTGCAATATGATTGCAGAAGAATGGTTGGTTATCTATATGGATGACCTTCTTATCTCCTCCCCAGACACTGAAACACACAAAACCCACACTGCCTGCATTCTCAAATATATGGCAGAACTCAATCTTTACTTAAAACTGGAGAAATATACCTTTGCCTCCAAATCAGTTGAATATCTTGGAATGGTTGTTTGATCAGGTGAAATTACCATGGACCCCATTAAACTTAATGGGATTGCTGAGTGGCCAACTTCCCAGAAAGCCAAGGATGTCTGTTCTTTTCTGAGATTCACCAATTTCTATCAATGATTTATTTCCAACTATTCCTTTATTGCTTGCCCTCTTTTTAATCTCACCAAGAAGATAGCTTCCTGGTCCTGGTTGTTGCAAACCATGCAATGACCACTTTCATTCTCACGTGATCGTGGGAATCCCATCCCTTATCAGGCTAAACCCTAACTTAGGATCTGGCTTATACTATACGAGTATTCCTAAGGTTAGTGGCCATGAGGCACATCTAGGGATCTTCCCTGGATCTTTCCCTGATCTTTCCAATCTCGGATCTGACCATCTCCATGGATCTGATGGATCTGCCAAGGTGATCTCATCTGTGGATTGAGATCCCTGTCCTCATTGTGTCCATGCCTCTTCTCTTCCATTCCCTCATATCTTACGAGAGGCCCCTTGCCTTATTCCTTCTATCTGCCCCATGCACTTACCTTATGGCCTACACGAGTATGCCTCTTATGCTACTGGCTGGCTTACTGTACATCTTTAGGGTAGACACGGATGTACATGGTCTGTGCATATCTTAGAGTAGTATATAAAGGCCGAGCTCAGAGTGCTAAAGTCCTCAGACTTTATCACTTGACAGCTTAGGCAGTTTTAGGCTTTAGAGAAAGCTCTTCTCAGGAAACCAGGCCCTTCAAGGAAGGCATAGGTCTTAGGAAGCTCGAGCTCGTGTCTCATCCGAGTCCTCTTCGTCCTCCATCTTCTAGAGTCATCCTCAGTTGCTCCTTATCTGAGCCACCACTTAGATTCTCTCCAGTGTCACTTCTCCTCCATCATCAGCTAGGTGTAGCCTCTGGTTTCCAGAGTCATAACACTGGTCTCATGCTTGTCAGGAATCCTTTGATTCCCTGAAGGCTCTCTTCCTTTCCCAACCAGTTCCCCAACTTCCCAACCTCTTCCAACCTTTCACCATTACCACTGATACCTCTACTTATGCTTTCAGTGGAACCCTTCTTCAGACTGATGCCAATGGAGACTGGCATCTCTGCTCCTATCTCTTGCAGATTTTCTCCCCTGCTGAGAGAAACTATGACATCTATGATTGCAAACTCCTTACATTGCTCTAAAGACCTGGAGATAGTACCTCCAGGGCTTCTTTTACTTAGTTCAGGTCTTTACTGATCACAAGAACCTCACCTATTTTTGCATATTCCAGAAGCTCAATTGCCAGCAGGCCTGTTGGCTTCTTGACCTCATGGACTTTAACATCCATTTCCAATATATCACTGGAATCTCCCTTGCTGGGGCTGATGTCCTTTCTTGTCATCTGAACTTCTGCCCAGACTCCTCCTTGAATAACTCAGAAGTTACCCTACTTTCTGAAACCATCTTTTGCCATGTCATTAATGCAACTCTTTACACCCACATTAAGGAACATCAAGTGAGTGATCCTCTCTACCTCTCTATCCTTCAAAAATGGAATAGTCCCATGTATAATAGATTGTAGTCTTGCTTCTGTGACTGGCAACTCTGCAACACCATGCTCATATATTGCAACCACATGTACATATTCTCCAATGAAACTCTTTATCAATATATTTTCAAATATTACCATGATTACAAAACCACCAGCCATTTCAGTTACCTTAAAACCCACCAACTTGTCCAACTGGAATTCTGGTGACCCAGTTTTGTTATGCATCCAAAGAGTGCAATCCAAATACTATGCAAATTCCAATAAGTGACAGGCAACCAATAATAACAAGAGGACTTTTGCACTAGTGGCTCCAAACTAGGCTTGTGAATTTTAATGGGAAGAACCCAAGTTAACACCAGCAACTAGTGCTCAGGCTTCAAGGAATAAGAAAGAAGGAGTAACCCAGGTTAATACTGAAGTGCTCAAGTTGGAGGAGTAGAGATACAAGTAATCAAGACTGGAGAGACTTCAGGTCTTTCCCACCCTGTATATATATTACCAGGAGGCATAGCTTCTACACAGGATAAGTAAGCTACTACCTATGGTCACCAATAGCAGTAACTGCTTGTATCTACTTAAATAGGAAATAGAGCATAGGGCATAAGTAGTGAGTGAGGCAGTGGCCTTGTGGATCAAGGAATAGAAGAGAATCACACCATAAGGATGTGGGAGAATGGAAGGGAAGCTTAGGGTCAGCAGATATAAATATGGCTAGGTAGTTATAAGGCTGAGGAGATTACCATCTAGATCTCTGCCACAGATTGATCCTAATCTAGATCCATTAGATCAGATATTATCATAATCAATCTAGATCTTATCTGAGATCTGCCACATCATGTGACTAATCCATGAGCAGGGAATACTCTGATATAAGAATCAAACCTAAGCCTAGGGTTTATCCTTGTAAGGCAGGTAAGTCCCACAGTTACATGAAGAAACTATCAGTGTTTGCTAAGTGCATAACAAGTTTAGCCACTTATATTCAAAATTATGTTGATGGCTGCACCATTTGCCAGCAAAACAAGGTCAACACTTATTCCTTCTTACTAGTCCTCTATTCTATACTCTCTCATGTGCAATGCCTCTTCCAGCAGATCTCCTGTGATCTGATTACTAATCTTCCCTACTCAGGAGATTTTGATTCCCTGTTGGTTATGGTCAACCATGGGCTTACAAAGAGAGTGATCCTTGTCCCCATTAAGAAAACTGCCACTGTCAAAGGAATTGCCACAATTTTCTTCAAGAAAGTCTACAAACAATTTGATTTGTTTGATAAAATTATTTCTAACTGGGGCCCACAGTTTACTTCCACCTTTGCCAAGGAACTTAGAAGACTTCTGAACTATGACCTCTTACTCTCTACCACATATTACCCCCAATCTGACAGGGAAATGGAACATATCAACCAAGAAATTGAAACCTACCTCTGCATCTTCTATGAAGCTAATCCATTCAAGTGGGCAAAAAACATCTTCCATGCAGATTTTATACACAATCACCACCCCTACTCCATCACAAACCAATTACCATTTTATCTCCTGATGGAATACAAACACCATGCTTTTTTCTCAGTAATCTCCAAAACATTGATGCCCACTGTCACTGATAGGCTAAAATACTTAACTGCAGCAAGAGATGAAGCCCTCATAGCCCATGACCTTGCATGCCAAGTAATGGCATTTTGAATCCACTCCAAATTCATTTTCTTTATCAAAGAAATGGAAGTTTGGCTGAAAGCATGGAACTTGAAACATTTTGTAACCTACCCCAAATTCACACCCAAATGAGAAGGATCCTTCACCATTACCCAAGTACTCTCCCCAGTTACCTATAGGCTCCACCTCCCCTCAATTTTGAAGATTCATTTAGTCTTCCATGCTTTTTTGTTATTATCTTATCATGTAAAATGAAATTTACAGAATGAACTTCCTGGCTTCACCCCCAGACCTTATAGAAGGTCAAGAAGAATATAAAGTCAAGCAGATATTAAAACATCATGGCCCACCTTCTTTCTGCTCCTTCCTGATCTGTTGAAAGAGTTACTTAGTGAAAAAAGACTCATGGGAAGCTGAGTTCAATCTCAGTAATGCTCCTGAACTATTAACTGCATATAAAAAGCAACATTTCCTTATTACTTCCCCCATTTCCCTAGGGTTAGGCATAGACCTCAGAAGAGGAAACTACAAGAAGTGAGCTTGATGAAAGATTAGCTTATGGGCAAGGGGTGGTGATGTTAAAATGACACTGGAGGTGCTTGTATAAAGGGTTGAGTGATGGCAAGAATACTGACTTGCAGAGTATGATCAATGATTGTTGTTGACAGAGTTCAAGGGGTTTTCTCTTGTGCACTAATGCATAAACTAACAAGGGACAGATTACCAAGAGACTGTAGAAGGCTCAAGGTAGCAAGGGAGTGCTTGGTACAGGAGTAGAAGCAGAGGCAAGAAGTAGCATAAGGAGAAGAGAGGCAAAGTATGCTACTTTATAGTATAGGTAATAAGGTTCAGATTCAGTTAAATAAGTTATGGTAATAACAAGCACTAAGTAAGTAATCCATGTGAAAATGGATGAAACATGAGAGAAGCAGTCCATGCATAATACTGGATAACACATGCAAAGGGAGCAGGTTATAAGTAATAGTGGCTGAGTCAGAGAATGTTCTGGAATGAAAGAAGTGAAAGGTTTCAGAACAGAAACAAGAAAGTATTCAAGATGCATGAAGATAAAACTAAGGTAAGGCAAAGGAAAAAGTTATGGGGAATTGTAACATGCCCCTTTCACTTGAACCACTTGCATCAAGATGTTAAAGCTTTATACTACCCATAAATAAACATGTCCATCAATGCCAACAAAAACCTGTCTTCCACCTCCAATGTCCCACCATCTCCTACTCAGGAGACTCTTAACATAATCTTTCCCATACATGCCTACTCACTTCCCTTGGAGAAAATTATTATTTCTACCAATTCCTCTTCTTTTACCTTATCTTCCACTTTACTCATAGATGGTTTCCCCATTGAAAAAAATGGAATCTATCTTCATTGTACTGTTCCAGTCCCCACCAACATTTCCAATACTCCATTGTCCCCTGTTGTTCTATCCATTTCACTGTCTGTTGCTCATATAGTGACTTCTTGCCCCATCTCTGCAGTGAATCTATCTATCACCACCCATATCCTCTACTCTGGGGATTACAATAACATGTACAGCATTGGACTTTGGTCCTTTATTTTTGACTTATAACTCTCTGTTGCCATTGGTTCACATCTAGATATGTACTCTCTACTCTGGGCCTTGTATTGACTATACCATCAAGTGGAGAAAATATCTCTCATTATCCAACTACTTTGCAGAACTTCTGAAGTCAATACTGATGCCATTTACTCTGGACTCAAGGCTATTTATCAACAGTTATCTTTAGACAGATTTGAACTAGAGTTATCTACTGCATGGCAGCACCTTTTCTTTATGCATTCTACTACTCCATCTGTGTTCTCCTTACCACTTACCCCCATGGAACCTAAACAAATAACCCAGACTGAAGCATGGTGGTCTAGTCATAACAGTCAAGCTTGCCTTTCCCCTAGTCACCCTTGCTACCATAATGGGTGCTTTCAGTGTCATGAACTGGGCCATCAACAAGTTCAATGCCCCTCCTACCAATGCCCTACATGTCTCCAATGGCAATCTGGCCATAACCAATCTCATTGCCCTCTTTGGCAACCTTACCCTCAACAGTCCTCCTCTTCCTTCTCCTCATCTGCCAGGTTCTCATGCACCTTATGCACCTCCTGCCACTTTCAAGGCTTGTACTGCCATGCTCCCCACACTTGCTTATCCCCACCACCTTTTTATCACACTAATAATAAAGATAATATTATAGACAATATTAGCTGGGCAAATATCACAGGCTTCCCAGCAGTCTATGACTAGAGTGTCTGACTGGAATATTAGACATAAAAAGAAGGTAATGTTATGTTTTCCTCTTGTCTTTTCCTTTTTTCTTATCCTAACTTTCCCTTCTTATATTCTAGATGCTTTTTTGTTCTTGTCCTGGAACCTTCCACTTCTTCATTTCAGAATGTTCTCTGACTCAGCAGTCTTTACTCTTTGTTATGTACCCCAAGAGTGCAATCTGAATACCAATGCAGACTGGTAAGTGACAGGCAACTAAAACAACAAGAGGGCTTTTAAGCTAGTGGCCTTAAACTAGGCTTGTGAATTTTGATAGAGAAAGCCCAAGTTAACACTAGCAACTAGTTCTCAGACTGTAAGAAAGAAGAAGAAGAAGGAACTTGAGCTAACACCAAAGTACTCAAGTAAAGGGGAGTAAAGATACAAGTGATCAAGACTGAAGAGACTCCAGGTCTTGTTTACCCTATATATATATTGCCAGGAGGCATAGCCTCTACACAGGATGAGTAATCTACTATCTATGGTCACCAATAGCAGTAACTGCTCATATCTACTAAATAGGGAAACTGGGCATAGGGCAATAAGTAAGAATAAGGCAGTAGCCTCACAAATCAGGTATGTTAGAAGAGAAACCACACCATGAGAATGTGGGAGAATGGAAGGGAAGCTTAGGGTAAGCAAATATGAATCTGGCATGGCAAATTAGAGGCCAGGGAAATCTATCTAGATCTCTGTCACAGATGCAATTCTAATTTAGATTTATAAAATCAGATATTATTGGTATCAATCTAAGATCTCATCTGAGATCCAGCCACAGTCACATGACTAACCCATGAGTGAGGACAACTCTAATATAACAAATTAAACCTAAGCCTAGGGTTTATCTTGTTTAGGCAAGCAAGTCCCACAGTTACATGAGAAAACCATCAGTGTTTGCTGAGCACATAACACTCTTAGCCCACTTCTCTAATATTCCATCTGTTTTTACACAGATCACTTACTTAGCATTTATTATTCTTATGATTTATTCAACTGAGTCTGAACCTTACTTATTTGTACTATAAAGTAGTATACTTCACCTCTCTTCTTCTTACACTACTACTTACCTCTATATTACCTTGACTTATCTTAAGTACCCACTTGATACTGTACTGGTATAATCCATCTCTCTTAGTCCATGTATCTGTGTACAAAAAAGGAACTACCTTGAAAACTCTGTCAATATCCACTGTTGATCATACTTAGCAAGCTTGCATCCTTGCTGTAGCTCAACCCTTTGTCTGAGTACCCCTGGTGTCATCCTTGCATCACATCTTATATTATAACCCAGAGCTGACCTTGTTGAGCTCTTTACTTAGAGTTCTCTCTTCCAAAATCTATGCCTGACTCTATCCAAGCCTAGTATAACATCAGGAGCTCTGCCAACTTACTCAGACCCTCAATGCCTGCTATTGGAAGCATAGGTCTGAAAGCAGCTGCCAAAAAAAATCATTTAACTCTTTTAAAACCTCTGATAAACACTTCACTTTTTCTGCTCTATTCTTTGGCTCTAAGAAGCCAAAGGCTAAATTGGCCAGTATCTCTAACTGTTTTAAACCTTTTACCCCTCTGAGACAAAACTTGTTATCCAAGCTAGGAAAAGATGGAAAACTCATGATTAAAGAATACAAGCACCATCTTAACAATAACCTCTGCATGTTCTGTGGCACTACTATGTATATGGTCAAAGACTGCCCTAAGTCTTTCTCCAGGGCAGTCAAAGCTTATACTGCTAAGATTTTTACTTCAGAAGCCAAACTGGAGGCTGTTATGTATCAACCAGGGTACCTTTCTAATTATGATGTGGACTGGCATGTGACAGCTAATAACCAACAAGGAGGCTTTTGTGCTAGTGGCCCTAAACTAGGTTTGTGAGTCTTGATAAGGAATAAGAAGGCTCTTCAACTGAAAGGCCACTAGTTATAGCACACTAGAGAGGTTAAGAGAAGAGAAGTTATAACACAAGAGGTTAAGACTGGAAAAAAACCCTGTTATGACTCTGGATCCCAGAGGCCTAAATCTAGACAATGAAGAAGAGAAGGAACATGAAGAAAGAACCTAAAGGAGGCTCTGGAGAGAAACAACTGAGGAGAAATCAACAAAGGAGGACTTGGAAGAGACTCATGCCTATGCAACTGAGGATCTTTTCTAAAAAAGTTGGAATCCAAAGAAGTGTTAGCTGCAAAATATGAAGTGATTAAGTCTGGAGAGACTTGATTACCCATACCTGCCCTTTATATATGGCCCAGAGTGGTGCATGGATCAACTATACTAAGCCTATCCTAGACTACCTACTAGCTATAAATACCACTAGCAATAAGAGTATACTATTAAATAAATAAGAAGGAGACATGGAGCAGATATGAAGGGATAAGGCAGTGGCCTTGCATATCAAGGGAATGGAATGGAAGAGAAGAGAAGACTTGTAATGGAAGATCAGGGTTATACATGAGAATAGAGATCTCTGCCACAGATGTGATAAAATTATAGATGTAGATTTGAGATCCATTAGATTTATAAAGATATATTAAGATCTGGATTGGAAAGATCCATGGGCAGATTCTGGGAAGATCTCAGATCCCTTATCATGTGACCACTGACTATGAAGATACTTATAATAAGTTAGACCCTAGACTAGGGTTACCTGAAAAGAAGTATGTTTTTCATAATCATATGAAGTAAAAGTGGTAGTTGCACAAGATGTGTAACAACCCCAAGTCTCTCTCTATCCCTATATATATTCAGCAGAGACATATAGCCTTAGTACAGGATTAGTAAACTACTATCTATAGCCATCAATAGCAGTAAGTACACATGCTAATAAATAGAGAAGCATAGGACATAGGGTAGGGAGTGAGGTAGTGGACTTGCAGATCAAGGAAAGTAGAAGAGAACCACACCATAAGAATGTGGGAGAATGAAAGTAATAATGCAGAAAAAGCAGATATAAATGAGGCATGGCAACCTTAAGATCAAGGAGATCCAATCTGGATTTCTGCCACAGATTAGATATTATTAGCATAAGATCTAGATCTCATCTAGAGATCTGCCATATCATGTGACTCTTACCTAGCATTGGGGAATACTCTGATATAAAACCAAACCTAAGCCTAAATTTAACCATGTTTAAATATATAAGTCTTATAATTATATGACAAAACCATCAGTGTTCTGCTAAGCACATAACAGAGGCCTTTACTAAGGCAAAAAAAATGTCCACAACCTCTGTGACTCTACACAGGCTAGAGGTTATATTGGTCCTTTCTGTGTTCTAAAGAAGATTAGACTTAATATGTCTGCTTATTCAGATCTTAGTTTACTCATGTCTTTTGTTATCCTTGTTTCTTATGTTATTCCTCCATTTTCCACCTTGATTGATTTTGGTTCATCAGATTGTTTCATAGAAACCAAATTAGTTAGTATTTTTAACCTTCTGACTTATTCTGTTCCTCTGCTACAATTCCACCTTTTTAATGGTACTTTTGAAACACATAGGCAATATATTGAACTGAAAGTTAAAGAAAAATGCTGTTGACTACTACCCTAATGGGTGCTTTGAGACAATTAGAGTTGGTTTTGACTAGGACCAACTAGAACTAGGCAAGAGAAAGAGGTATGAATCAAGTGTCTTGTATAAAGCACAAAGCTCAAGTAAAGACTGGGGAAAACCCAGGCTATAAACTGAGCTCTTATATACTGTACAAGGATATGTACAAACCATGTAGATCTGGCCTACCCTAAACTACTACTCAGTTAGCCATCTAATGGCAAAAGAGAAGCATCTTACTAAGTAAAACATGTACTAATTATAAGGCATAATGTCAATGGTCTAGACTAGTCTAGACTTGTGAAGATGTAAAGAGGTAAAATAGTGAAAGGGTAAAAAGGTTAAGGGTTTCCAGGGTCATGTGATGTGACTTGTGAAGAGTAAACCCTTATTTACCTCACTTATAAGGCTACTTCCTAAAACTTTGATGTTTTCTGTTGCAAACCATGCAATGACCACTTTCATTCTCATGTGATCGTGGGAATCCCATCCCTTATCAGGCTAAACCCTAACTTAGGATCTGGCATATTCCTACGAGTACTCCTAAGGTTAGTGGTCATGAGGCACATCTAGGGATCTTTCCTGAATCTTCCTCTGATCTCACCGATCTTGGATCTGACCATCTCTGTGGATCTGACGGATCTGCCAAGGTGATCTCATCTGTGGATTGAGATCCCCATCCTCATGTATCACACGCCTTTACTCTTCCATTCTCCATACCTTAGTCACAAGGCCACTGCCTCATCCTTGATCCCTGCCCCATGCATATTCCTTACAACCTACATGAGTTCTCCCTTTATGCCATTGGCCAGCTTACTGTACGTTACTTAGGGTAGGCATTAGTTACATGGTCCGTGCCCTTCAGGAAGCAATATATAAAGGCCCAGGTCAGGGTGGTAAAGTCCTCAGACTTTATCACTTCAGTATCTCAGGTCATTAGGCTTAGTAAAGCTCTTCTCAGGAAACCAGGCCCTTCAAGGCATAGGATCTAGGAAGTTCGAGCACATGTCTCATCCGAGTCCTCCTTGTCATCACTCTTTAGGCAGTTCCTCGGTTGCTCCTCGTCTGAGCCACCATTTAGGTTTTCTTCAGTGTTTTTCCTCCTCCAATTATAGTCTAGGTGTAGCCTCTGGTTTCCAGAGTCATAACATTTTCTGCCACATTACTTTCTGGCACCTTAAAGATACTTTCACCTCTGCCCCTATTCTTATTCATTGGGTTCCAGACACTCTACTTATTGTCAAGACTGATGCCTCTAATCATGCTATTTTGGGTATTCTTTTACTCTAATGTTTAGATAATAAAGTTTGCTCCATTATATTATATTTATGCATGCTCTCTGTATCCAAACTCAACTATGACACCCATAACAAGGAACTTCTCACCATTTTTAAAGCATTTAAGACCTGGCATTATTATCTTGAAGGTTCTGATACTCCAGTTGATATTGTTACTGATTACAAGAATCTCAAGTATTTTGCTGCAACTAAGCTTTTGACCCACTGGCAAGCCTGCTGGTCAGAATTCCTCTCCCAGTTCAATCTGCTCATTCATTTTTGTCCAGTTTACCTTGGTGCTAAGCCTAATACCCTGACTCAACAATAGAACATTTATCCCAAAGAGGGAAATAATAACTATGCCTGTATCAATCCAAATAACCTCTGACCTGTCTTTATACAAGAATGGCTTGTCACTTTACTCCAGGATTTTTTCTTGGTCACTCTGGTTTTCCAGTCTGCTGCCCTCTTTGATCTGGAATTGCTTCAATGTAATATCCTTTCAGCTTTCCCATCTAATCCCCTTGCCTCTGCTTAGCTCTCTGCCTCTCTATTATCTGATTCCCATTAGTCTATTAACTCAGGAGGTTTTTTATACTTGAACAATCAGATTTATGTTCCAAACATTTCTGACCTATGTCTCTGAGTCCTCCACTTTAAACATGATTACTCCTTATCTGGCCATTTTGGACAGAATTAAACCTTAGAGCTAATCTGTTATAATTATACCTGGCCTGGCATTTGTACTTTTGTTAAAGATCATATTGCCTCTTGTACAGCTTGTGCCCATGCCAAGATACCCTGTCATAATTCTTATAACTTCCTGAAGCAGCTCCCTATCCCAGAAAAGCCATGGAATTCCATTTCTATGGATTTTATTGAGCAACTTCTGCTCTCTTCTGGTCACTCCACAATCCTCATCATTGTAGATTGATTATTGAAGCAATGCATCTTTATCCCTACAGATAATAAAATGACCTCTCTAGAGCTTGCTAAAATTTTCTTACTCCATGTGTTCTTCAAACATAAAGTTCCCTCCCATATCATCTTCAATTGTGGTTCTGAGTTTGTGTCCCATTTCTTCTGTTCTTTGCAACAAGCCTTTGATATTCACCATTACTTCACCACTGGGTACCACTCTGAAGGTAATGGTCAGACTAAGTAAATGAATTAGATCCTGGAACAGTACTTACATGTTTATTGCAACTATCAGCAGGACAATTGGTCTGACCTTCTTCTGCTCATGGATTTTGCTTACAACAATGCAACTAATGCTACTATAGGTGTTTTCCCTTTCTTTGCTAATAAGGGTTATTATCTGAATGTCTCTCTCTGTTATGGATCTGAACCAACAGCAAGAGGAAATCACCTTGGGAAGTGCCAAATACTAGGGTAACAAAAGAATGGCAGCCTAGAGAAGGCACTAGAAAACAAGGTAAACAAGTAAACAAGTGCTCTAGACTGGAAAACTAGTCTATCCCCTTGCCCCTTTATATATTGTTACAAAGTGTGCATGGACCAGGCCATAAGGAATACATGAGGTAGTTGGTGTACAGAGAACAATGCTAAATAAGGAAATAGGGCAAAGGGAAACTAAATAGGAACCAATGGAAAATAGGGAGTAATTAGTAAAAGAAAGCAAGGCAAAGGTAAGGTATGATATCAGAGGGCTAGGCCATAATATCAGAGAAAGTCTAGACTACAATAAGGTAAAAGACTATGCAATATGAGGTACAAAGGCTAGACCAGGCTAGACCCAACCTCATGGCATGATAAGATATAAGATAAGATAAGATAAGATAAGATAAGATCAAAGAAAGCAGTCAAAGACAGTAAATAGTAAAGATAACTTAGCTTAGGGTAAAAATGAAAAATAGCCCCTAGCTAAGTAGTGCCAGTGTATAACACAGACTTAGTTAAATAAATCATAGGAATAATAAATGCTAAGTAAGTGATCTGTGTGGAAACAGATGGAATGTTAGAAAAGCAGGCTAAGAGTAAAGACTGCTGAGTCAAAGAACATTTTGAAATGAAGAAGTGGATGGTTCCAGAACAAGAACAAGGAAGTATCTGAAATGCAAGAAGGGAAAGTTAGGATGAGAAAAAAGGAAAAGACAAGAGGAAAACATAACACCTGAAGAGTAGAGGGCTTGCTAACATGGGAAATATCATCCTTAATGCAGTTAGAAAGGCCATTATAAACATAGTGTCAGAGAGCACCTTTTTTATAATCCTAAACTTGCAAAGCAACTCTATTGAGTTCAATGACATATTTGTTGATTTGCTGACTATCTTTCATAGTCAGCTGATTTAACTGATGCTTAACATCTCCCACTGGATCATGCAGTTTAAAATTAGTCCAAAGTTCTTGGACAAACTTTTTATAGCTATTTATCCAGAGTTGGCATAGATTAAGATCATTTATAAGGAAAAGGTCAGATTCTGTTATATTCTGTATTCCAGACCTGATTCCAACCTGGCTTATATCTGGTTCTTATATCTAGTAAGCCACTTCAGCCCTTTGACTCCCCTCTATACAATTTCAGCCCTCTGTAACCACTTTATTCACACTCACATCCTTTTTTGCCTTTTATCAAGCACATACTGTGCAGTTTACTGCCTTCTGCTTCTGCTCCACTTCCAGTTCCATTTCCCTTGTTTTTATCAATTAACTTACTCTAGTACCTCTGGTTTCTTCAAATTATTCTGCTACAACTTTATATCTAGTTCCACTCTTAACTCTTGTTTCTGTTCCATATTTTCCCTGGTTTCCCTCTGTTATCATTCAGTTTCAGCCTGATATTATTAGACATTGTCTCCTCTTCTTGCTTAGATATTTTTACTACTCTGGAACTATAAGTACTATAACTCCTATAAGGTACTGTAGTTTGAATATCAATAAACAAACCTTGTCTAAACTTTATCCTTACTCTGACCAAGCTTTTAAGCTCATTCTCTGACCCTCTGAGTTATTTCTAAAGTAACTCTAGGCCTTAATGGAATTCTTAAGGAAATCTTAAGGGCTTGTTTTTTTATGACTAGACTTGATGCTCCTCATCTTACCTGTCCTTCATATTAAGCTATGAGACTGCTCTCCTCTCTTTCTCTAATCCCTCCATAAATCAGAACACTGGATTATGCAAGAACATATCATATAAAGTGAAGCCAAGTTCTGTTTAACCCAATAATAACTTCTTTCAATCTTTCCAGATCACCTTCAGACTTTCTTGGAAGTCTCTGGAGTACATCTCCCTTCATGGGTCAAGCTGCCATTAGATTGTTCACACTCAGGATCCTTTGTCTGGATTTTCAATTAAATGTCAAGATAACATTTTAATAGATTCAAATCACTCTAATGTTATGCCTTTGAGATAAGACTGGGCATAGATAACTTTTAAGTGGTTGGTGGCAAAATCTTTGGAATGGTCTTGGAAATTTAATTTACATTGGACAAGAAAAATCTGGAGTTTTCAGGAATTAGTTTCATTAAACTGGTCTGATTCTTGGACTTTAGTCCTTTACAAGGTTTCAGAGGCTTTACAAGAGAAGTGGGCAAGGTCACAAATGGCACTAGCAAGATTATTGAGTATATTGGTGGAAATGGGCTTAATGCCTGAGAGTAACTCAGAATTATCTTTTCAAGTATTAGAGTTATCATTAGTAAGATCATTTCCAAGAGGGAAAATGCCATAAATGGTAGGCATGTGAGAGTTTTCTGACTTATCCAGACTTTCTTTGGCTTGTGCTATGATCAAAAGGGCCTGTGAAATGGACCCTGGTAATGGCCAGGCTGCAAAGCTCAGAAAAGGTTTAGCAGCAGCCTAAAAGTGGGTCTTATAATATATAGTCATGGTAGTAGAGAATAAATGCAAATGTAAGTTTGAATATACTGTTAAATAAGGGTGCACTCCAGAGTAATGGTCAAACAGGGCTTGGCTTTATCTTATGTGGTTACCTTTGCACTAGTCCCAGTACTCCAAATTTCAGAGGAGGTTAGAGAGTCAGAGTAGATCATAGAGACTTGGATTTAGAGAGTAAGGGCATATGGCCTGCTCACAATGTTGAAAGAGAAGTTAGAGACAAAAAGAGAGAGCACTGAGTTATATTGATATTCAAACTGAGATATAAGATACAAAGCTACAGTACTTATATTATGAAGAAGCAGGTTATCAAACAAGGGAAAGGAGATGAAACAAAAGTTGTCACAAAAGTAAAAGCAGGTGTCAGTGCAATCTGGATACAAATGAAGATGTCAGGTATGACACTAACAATATCATGCCAGAATAAAAATAAAAAATAAAACTAAAGAATAACAGAGAATAAGTAAAAAGGGCAATAAATAGGAAATGAGGCCAGAAGGACTATGGAGTTGTGTCAGAAGGACATGAAAGTATATATGAGAAATTTGTAAGTATCATTAGATAGACAGAGAATAAAGGAAATGGGAACTAGCCAGCATATAGCTTAAGGGTAATCTCCAATTAGAGTTGCATTAGAGATGTTATGGAGTAGACATGGTGGTCTGGAATATAACACATCTGCCTTCACTTCTGAAACAACCCCAGTCTCATCTCCTCTACTTGCTTAGATCTTTTTGCTACTCCAGAACTATAAGTACTGTAACTTCTATATGGTACTGTAATTCAAATATTAATGAAAAAACCCATGTCTTAAGTTCATCCTCACTCTAACTGAGCTTCAAAGCTCACCCTTTGAACCTTCAGTTCACTTTGGAGTAACCCCAGGCCTTGATGAAATTTTTAAGGAAATTCTAAGTGTTATACTGCAAGACTTTGAGCAACTATACCTATATCCTTGGTATGTACTCCTACTACTGCTAAATGCACTGCTAAAGCCTAACCTTTGAGCTAGAGGCTAGGAAAACTAGGAAAGAAGTGTATATGGTCAAGGAACTTGTAAAAACCTTAGAGATTCAAGTGTACAAGACTAAAGAACTCCAACTTGAACTTGCACCCCTTTTATACCATTGCATCTTGAGCACAGACCAGGAGAGTGTGCCCTGCACTACAGTAGCATATGTAAGCTGCCCAATGGCAGAAAGAGAGTGAAAGTCTAGAAATATATAAGAAATACAGGTGGTATAAGATCATAGGCTAAATTAGCCTAGACTTAGTAAAATATGAAATGGTGAAAGGTAAAGAGGTGACATAGTGAAGAGTTGAAGTGGTGACAAGGTGAAGGGGTGATAGGGTCTTATGATATGACTATGTGAAGAGTGCAAGGGAAATGCAAAGGGATAAAAAATAAAATAAAGAGAAAATATGCATTATAATAATTGGAACATTGGATTGTGCAAGGGCATATCATATAAGGTAAAGCCAAGTCCTGTCCAACCCAAGAAAAGCTCCCTTTAACCTTCCAGAATCTCCAGACTTCTTCAGAAGCCCCCAGAGCTATACCCTTATCTATAGATTAAGTACTATTAGTAGGCTTAATTTAAGAATTTGTTCTAAAGCTTTTCCTTATTTGGCTTAGAAGATCTTTCAGCATCCCCAGAATTAGATTTGACAGTAGAGTAACTAGATTACTATAAGTTACAACTCTAAGCAGTATAACAGTTAGATGCTTCTCTTCTGCCATTGGTTGGCTAACTAAGCAGTAGTTTAGAGTAGGCCAGACTTACATGGTCTATGCATATTTCTGTAACATATATAAGGGCTCAGTTCATAGCCTGGTATTATGTACTCATGTTATAACTTAGGATGTACTCCCAGGATACTCTGGGTATCTCTAGAACTGGTAGGGCTTCGCTTCACTGTATGTGGTGCACCCTTATGCTGGTATTGGTGCCCTGATTTGTGGAATGGTTGGAAGGTGTCAGAAACTTGATTGGAGGACCAAGAGAGTGCTGGACTTGAGAGAACTATAACACTAGGTTGAGGAATAGCAAGGATGGCTTCAAGTGGGGGTCATGGAGACAAAGGGGTCATTAATGTTGATATTCTGACTGATGCACAGGATACAGAGCTATTGTACTTATACCTTAGGGGAGCAGAAACTGACTAAGTGTAGCAAAATGAGACAGATGTTAACTCAGAAGTGAAGCAGGTGTCTAAATAACTAAGATACAAATGGAGATGTCAAGTAGGGCAATGCCCAATCTTGTCATACTGAAACTGAAGGGTGGCAGGGAGAAGCAAGGGAACAAGGGACAGGAATGGGAGGAAATATTGGCATAACTACAGAATAGTATCAGAATAAAGCAGAGTTCAGTGAATGTGAAGTTGTAGATATAGTAGTGGAAAAGAAGGGACTAGAGGGTATGCAACTTAGGATCAACTGGAGTTGTGCCAGAGGAAGCAGAAATGGGCTTAGAAGGCATGGGATATAACAGCTTAGCAAATACTGATAATCTTATCACATTATCATAAGACTTCAATGTCAAAACAAGAATAACCCTAGATTTAGGTTTGATTCTTATTTAGAGTTTCTCCATATATAAGTATTGATCATGTAATGTAGCTGGATCTCAGATAAGATCTTAGATTGATATTGATAACATCTGATCTAACAGATCTAGATTAGAATCTGATCTATGACAGAGATCTGAATAGATCTCCTTGGCATTATGGCTACCTGGCTGCATTCATATCTGCCATTATGAGTATGTTTTCTTTCCATTCTCCCACATTCTTATGGTGTGGTACTTTTCTTACAATCCTGATCCACAAGGCCACTGCCTTACTTCTACCCTCCACCCTATGCCTCTTTATTTATCAGCTCTGCATACTTACTGCTATTGGTCAATAGTTGGTAGTTACCTTTCCTATACTTGGTCTGTGTGCATCTGTTTATAATATATAAGAGGTAGAGAGAGACTTGGGGCAACCCAGTCTTAACCACTTCTACTCTTCTTCTTCTCTTCTCTCTTTCTATTACTAGTGTCACAAGCCTATATATGGGTCAAGGCTCAATTCTCTTCTTTGCCTAGTTCAGAGCTCTAGTCTAAAAAGCCCACTTGTTATTGTTGTTTTCCCTGTCCACTCACCAGTATTAGGTTAGATTTGGTCTGCACTCTTGGGGTGCATAATACCTGGGTTTTCCCCAGTTTTGTGCACTTAAGCTTTATGTTTTATACAAGTCACTTGATTCTACCATTTCTCTTGCTTGATTCTAGTTGACCCAGTTAAAATCAACTCTAGTCATTTAAAATGCCCACTAGAGTAGTAGTTGTCACTCAGCTGTTAAGTTTTTAGTTCAACACATTGCCTATGAATTTCAATAATATTATATAATATTATAGGTCTAGACCAGTTACATAATGTAATCATGTGAAGGTGTGAAAAGTTACAAGAGTAAAAGGTAAGGAGGGTTACCATGGTCACATGATGTGAAATGTGAAGAGTCAAAATGAAAATAAAAACATGTGAAAAATAAAATAAATAAAGGTATATTATATTATACACCAATTCAAGGTACTTTCTTTAATAATATGGACCAGTATATGACCTTCATGAATAACAATAACAAGAGGGCTTTTAGAGACTAGTGGCCCCAAACTAGGCAAGTAGAGAAAGTAAGGGGAGTCAAGAGAACCAGATCAGAAAGCAAGGAGACTTAGCACAAGGCTAGTATGCTTCAACAACAAAGTGGTTAAGACTGAATTGCCCCAAGTCTCTCTTTATCTCTTATATATTGACAACTACTATCTAAGGGCACCAATAATAGTAAGTGTACTTTACATGATTAAAGAAAAGCATAGGGGAGAATAGAAGGAAAGTGCAGGAACAATAATAATAAAAGCAATAAGATAGTTATAAGGCCAAGGAGATTCCATCTGGATCTTATCTTGAGATCTGTGATATTATGAAAGCTATCATTATGCACAGGGAAATACTCTGAATAAGAACTAAACCTTTGCCTAGGGTTATTCTTGTTTTGACAAGCAAGTCTTATAATCATATGACAAGACTGTTAGTATTTGCTAAGTACATAATACATTATAACAGTAACAGTTGAAGATCAAGAAGTGTGAGAACTTTTTTAGACTCAGACATACAACTGACATGTTTGTCCTTATTTGTACCAACAAAAAACAGCTGATATTCTATGATTTGACTAAGAATCTGTTGCAAACCAATACAATGACCACTTTCACTCTCACGTGATCATGGGAATCCCATCCCTATTCAGGCTAAACCCTACTTTAGGATCAGGCATTATACTACGAGTACTTCTAAGGTTAGTGACCATGAGACACATCTAGGGATCTTCCCTGGATCTTCCCCGGATCTCCCCAATCTTGGATCTGGTTATCTCCATGGATCTGACGGATCTAGAGATGGATCTCATCTGTGGATTGAGATCCCCGTCCTCACTGTGTTCACGACCCTTTTCTTCCATTCCCCCTCATCATTCATTACCGATACATGCATTTTCCCTCACGGCCTACACGAGGCTGCTAACTTTACACTACTGGCTGGCTTACTGTATGACTTCAGGGTAGACATGGATGTACATGGTCCGTGCGCATCTTAGAGTAGTATATAAAGGCCAAGCCAGAGTGCTAAAGTCCCTCAGACTTTATCACTTTGACGCTTAGACAGTATTAGGCTTTAGAGAAAGCTCTTCTCAGGAATCCAGGCCCTTCAAGGAAAGGCAGTAGATCTCAAGAAGCTCGAGCTCGTGTCTCATCCAAGTCCTCTTCGTTCTTATCTTACAGAGTCGTCCTCAGTTGCTCCTCATCTGAGCCACCACTTAGGGTTTCTCCAGTGTTCCTCCTCTGTCATCATCAGCTAGGTGTAGCCTCTGGATTCCAGAGTCGTAACAGAATCTAGTTACTAGTTTAAAGTAAAAATGAAATGAAAGCTTCCCATTACTCCTGGATACTCGAGTCGACCTTGGTGGATGCTCCATTCCTATCCTTGATAACTGCTAGGGCTTTTGGTCTAGTGGCCCCTAACTAGGCAATGAAGAGAATGGATGAGACCTGGGCCCTTGTGTAAACCAATAGCCAGCAGTACTGAGTAGATCAGACTGTATAACCAGCCAAGAGGTCAAGA
>JBBPJW010000802.1:0-20697 GCA_038088935.1 Pulveroboletus aff. viridisquamosus
AGCAGTAAGCCTAGGATTCAAAAGAGCAAGACTGGGTTTCCCCAGCTTGCGCTCCCTGCCTTATATATTGCTGAAGTCCATGCACAGACCAAGTACAGGGAATCTACCCTAAAGTAAATGTGAAAAATAATTATAACAAGAGCTTCTAACTAGGCAAAAGAAAGAAAGTGAGTGGAATCTCTTATATAGACAGGTTAATGTTACAAGAGGATTAGACTGGGGAAACCTCAAGTCTGCATTACCCTGTATATATATTGCCAGAGGGCATAGCCCCATATACAGGATAACTAATCTACTATCTATGGCCACCAATAGCAGTAAGTACTCTTGCTGATAAATAAGAAGGCATAGAGTAGAGGATAATGAGTAAGGCAATGGCCTTGCAGATCAGAAATATAGAAGAGTATTATAATTATTTTTCCTTTTTCCCATCACATGACCCTGGGAACCTTTACCTCTTCACTCTTTTATCTTTTCACATTTCATATTCTAGAACATTCCAGATCATAACATCATTATCTGGCAGCCACCATGAGATACTACTAAGGTACTTGCTCCTTTAATGCCATTGGTCTGCTTACTGTAGCATAGTTTAGGGTAGACCTTAGTTTCATGGTCTGTGCACCATTATGTAGCATATATAAAGGGCTGACACAGACTGAATTTCCCCAGTCTTGTGCACCTGAGCTCTAGAGCTTTATACAAGGCACTTGACTCTTTCTCTTAAATTCTTTTGCCTAGTTTACTGTGGGTCTAGCACAAAACCACAGCTTTTAGTCATGCTCACCAGCTCAGCATTAAGACATGAGGACAGAATGGCCAGCAGCCATTTTAAAGAGTACCATATTATAAGAATATAGGAGAATGGAAAGGAAGCATACTTGTAAAGGCAGATATGAGTGTGGCCAGGCCACTATGAGGTCAAGGAGATTACCATCTAGATCTCTGCCACAGATTAATCCTAATCTAGATCCCATCTGAGATCTGCCATATTATATGACCAATACTTATATGTAGGGAATACTCTGATAAGAATCAAATCTAAATCTAGGATTATTCTTGTTTTGACATTGAAGTCTCACAATCATATGATAAGATCATCAGTGTTTTGCTGAGCATATAACAAGACTAGAGTGATATGGAGCTACAGAGGGTGCATGGGGTACTAGCATGTTTTATCCAGTAAATATAAAGTACTGCTCTATATTCATGATTAATTAACCATAGTGGGTAAGTCAGTAATGTCCCAGAATTAGTGAATACAAATCATTCAGCAGGAGGTAATGCTAGGCATCAATCAAATTAAATACAACAGTCTTAATAAGGTATGTGAAAATCCAATAACTTGAGCATAAGAGACAAAAATGAAGGAAAAGAAGAGATGTTGGAGAGATATAAAAAGAAGCAAAAAAGGGGTAGAGTGCTGGAACACCAAACCTAATCAGGACTTAGGTTCCAAGCAAGTGATTTGTAATAATCAAAATTGCATGGAGATACAATGTTAGAGATCAGAAGACAAGGGAGCTTGCAACTAGTTAACTTGTTATACTCAAAAACTAGTTTTTTGAAGGATTAGACCAGCTGCTGGATTAAGTCACCTATAAGTGGAGAAACAGATGCAAGTGAGTAAGGTAATAATAATCATTGAGTAACTTGTCAATAAAAAGGTTTAGAGAACTGGCTAGGAGTATGTAGACTGCAATGATAGTATCTAGGCAGAAAAAGGTGGTTTGAAATAATCTGAAATAACTTGGAATAGTTTCTATCAGAAGTTACAAGATAGAAATGTTGGAGTACCAGAATCAACTACTGGAAGAATATGGATATGGAAGAGTTAGAGCTACTCTGAAAAATTCCAGGGTAGTTGTCAGAGAGAATGCAAGAGTCAGAGGTGTTATGACTCTGGAATCCAGAGACTACACCTAGTTGATGGTGGAGGAGGAGAAACACTGGAGAAAACCCTAAGTGGTGGCTCAGATGAGGAGCAACTGAGGATGACTCTGAAAGAAGTAAGACAAAGAGGACTCGGATGAGACACGTGCTCGAGCTTCCTAAGATCTCTGCCTTAAAGGGCCTGGATTCCTAAGAAGAGCTTTCTCTAAAGCCTAAAACTAGCCTATGCTGCAAGTGATAAAGTCTGAGGACTTTAGCACTCTGAGCTGGCCCTTTATATACTACTCTAAGATGCACATGGACCATGTACATCCGTGTCTACCCTAAAGATGTACAGTAAGCCAGCCTATAGCATATAAGGCATACTTGTGTAGGCCATATGGTAAATGCATGGATCAGAAGTAAGGAATGAGGCAGCGGCCTCGCGGATAAGGGTAAGTAATGGAAGAGAAGAAGGCGTGGACACAATGAGGACAGGGATCTCAATCCACAGATGAGATCATCTTGGCAGATCCGTCAGATCCACGGAGATGGTCAGATCCAAGATCGGGGAGATCAGGGGAAGATCCAGGGAAGATCTCTAGATGTGCCTCATGGCCACTAACTGTTATGCTATTGATGTCAATGTCGATGTTGCTAACCCTAGACAAGGGCTTATCATTGTTGGTTTCGGTGTAGATGATAAGCAGAAGTGTAATGATATGAGTATAGATTAGAACACTGTCCAGGTACTGGTACAAGTGCTCAAAACTGGGAGTTTTGAGACGCTAGACTACGGTTTATATAGTGGTAGCTATCGTGCACGGACCAGAACCCTGATGGGATATTTCCCATGGACCCTGCATGGCGATCAAAAAGAAGAGAAGACATCGTGAGAATAGCCAATGGCCGAAAAGACTCGATGCTTCTGAAATGGAAGAATGACGGAAATGAAAAAGAGCTGGAAGGCTGTGGTTAACCCTAAGCCCTGAGTCTAGACTCTGTCATGTGACTCGTCACATGCTCTGATAAGATAAAAGATTAGATAACCACGTGGAGAGATAAGATAAAGTCACGTGATCGAAAAAGTGAAAAGTGTATCATAACACCATTCTTCATGACCTTCTTCTGTAATTTCGACAGAGTCTGGTCGAATAACAGGTTGATTTGGAAGAGGGTCATGATAAGGTTTAACATGAGAAATATTGACCACGGGATGGATGCGAACAGAGGCGGGTAACTTGAGTCGTACTGCATTTGGTAAGACATCAAGGATCTTGTAAGGTCCTATCCACTTCTGAGTGAGTTTCTTAGAGGGATATGGAAGTGATAGATGTTCGGTGGATAACCAAACTTCTTGACCTTTCTCATAATGGGGTGCCTCTGATCGTTTTGACACGGATTGTTTTTTCATACGTTCTTGAGCTTCCTTCAAAGCACTCTGAGTTTCCTCATGAGAGCGAGCAAGCTCTTGAATGAAAGAATTGGACGGAGAAGAGGGTTCAAAGCCTAATCGAGGAACATATCTTTTGGTGATGGCGAAGGGTGAAGTCTTTATTGCAGAGGAATATGCATTGTTATGTGAGAATTCTGCAATTTTGATCCAACTGGCCCATTGATCCTGTCTTTTGGCAATGAAAAGGCGGAGGTATTGTTCCACTTCTCTATTGATCTGTTCTGTCTGTCCATCAGTTTGAGGGTGGAAAGCTGTGGACAATTTTTGGGAAATGCCAAGGGAGTGGCATAACTCTTGGGTAAAAGCCGAAGCAAACTGAGGGCCTCTGTCCGATACAATAGAAGAAGGGAGCCCATGTCGACACCAAACATGGTCTCGAAACATTTGGGCTAAGTGAAGGGAGGAGGTTTGCGAAGAAGAACAAGGGATAAAAACCACCTCCTTTGAAAATCAATCAACGACTACTAAAATCGCATCATATCCCAATGATACTGGAAGACCTGTAATAAAATCTGTGGAAATGTCTTTCCATGGTGAAGATGAAATAGGTAATGGTAGGAGTGGACCTGCTGGTGCTTTTTGTGATCCCTTCGTGAGGGAGCACACTTGGCAGGTTCGTAAATAATTATCGACATCTTTTGCTTGGTCTGGCCAATAGAACCATCGCTTTAATAAATGTAAAGTTCGTTGTCTTCCTCCATGTCCTGCAATAGGAGAGTCGTGACAATGTTGAATGGCCTCTTGCTGGAGAGGTTCGGGAATAAAAAGAGCATTGGTTTCAGGATGGGTATAATACTTGTTATCCTGATTATAACACAACCCCTGAGGCGGGGTAATGTCTTGCGAAGCAAGAATAACTTGGAAAAGGAAAGAATTAGAAAGAGAAATGGGTCGATTCGGGAAAAAGGAAGGAGCCAGGATGACAACATTTTTATTAGGTTCATCAAGAATTTCACCATGATCAGCCCGGCGGGAAAGTGCATCAGCTTGACCATTGGCAGGTCCTGGTTTGTAAACAATAGTGAACTGGTATTCCATAAGGGTTTCAACCCAATGAGCCTGTTGAGGGAAAAGATCCTGCGGTTTCCACCAATGTTCAAGTGCTTGATGATCAGTCCAGATTTCAAAATCAGGATGATCAATAAGTAAATGGCGCCATTCGTGAAGAGCACTAATGACGGCCCACAGTTCCTTATCATAGATAGGATAATTGCACTCTGCACTAGAAAGGGAATGAGATAGAAAAGCAGCCGGGCGCCATTGCCCATCGACCAAATAAGATAAAACAGCTCCAATAGCAATATCAGAGGCATCGGTTTCAACATGGATGGGCTTGGATGAGTCAGGATATACCAGAAAAGGGGTGGTGGACATTATGGATTTAAGCTTATCAAAAGCTTGTTGGTATAGGGGGATTCAAAGGAAAGGGATATCTTTGTGCATTAAATTATTGAGGGGCCGTGCAATCTGACTGAAACTCTGAATGAATCTCCGATAGTAATTGGCCAAACCTAAAAAGGCCTGGACTTGTTTCAAGGAATGAGGTATGGGCCATTCTTGAATAGCTGCCACTTTGTTCTTCTGCATTTCGACCCCATCTTTAGAGACGACCATACCAAGATAGTCAACTTTTTCTTGAATGAAGTGACACTTGGATGGTTTAAGGAATAGGTCATGGTCACGGAGTCATTGAAGAACCTTGCAAACCAATTTGGCATGTTCATCCCTTGTTTGGCCCTTAGAGAAAATGATTATATCGTCAATGTAAATGAGAACAAAAGGCCATAAATCTTGAAAGATATCATTGACCATGTTCTGAAATGTGCCAGGGCTATTGCACATGCCAAAGTACATGACAGTAGGTTTGAAGGCACCAATAGGAGTGGTGAAGGTGCCTTTCCATTCATCGCCATCTTTCATGTGAATATTGTTGTAGCCCCATTGGAGATCTAATGTAGTAAAAAGATCTGCTCCTTTAAGTCGATCGATGAGGGTGGAAATAAGGGGAAGCGGGTATGCATTTTTTACTGTCCAGGAGTTGAGATATCGATAGTCAATGACCATTCGTTTTCCACCATCCTTTTTGCCAATAAAGAATATGGGAGAAGTTTGGGGGGATTTGGATGGTCGGATATATCCCTTTGCTAACTCCTTGGATATGAAGTCTCGAACTTCTGTCATTTCAGTATCTGAGAGGGGGATGACACGACCTTTCTTCGGGATGAAGTTGTCTTTTAACTCCACTGCATGGTCCCATGGTTTTCACACTGGCATGCACTCTGAAGATTTCTGGGAAAAAACACTTAAGTACTCCCAAAACTCCTTTGGTACTTGTTGTCGGAGTTCGTCTATTTCTTCAGTGATTGTTGCCCTTGATTGAACCACCTCTGTATCAAATTCGATTGTCTTGTTGCGCCAATCAATATTTGGATTGTGGCGTTTAAGCCAATCGTAACCTAAAGTTAAAACTGAGCCTCCTAGGTTAGTGACGAAGGCTTGGATGTCTTCTTCGTGAACCTTGTCTTTTTTATCTGTCATGCTAATGTGTAACAGCACTCTTGTGGATACTTCTCCGATGTTTCCCATAGATCCATCTGCATTGATGACCTGAATGCCTCGAGACAACAGTATTTTGTCCAATTGAAAACTCTTAATAAACTTTTTGTCTATGAAAGTTGTTGATGCTCCGGAATCTATTAGAGCGGATTTAGTTCCCATACTTATCCATTCTTTTCCATTCCAAAGCAGTTGCTTGACTAGACCACTGATTTGAACTTGTATGTTGAACTTGTCCTTGTCATAAGTCTTTGTTGTTTCTTGTTCAAGGGTTTTATAATTTAAAAGATGAGTACTTGCTCATGAGAAAGTGGAAAAAACCTTTTTTTCTTTTTTGATAGAGGAATTAAGCATTACTTTTTTATCACCTGGGACTGAGCTCTTTCGAGACCCCTCTGAGGTGTTTCTATAAATTTTATTTGAGTCCACATTACAGATCCTATCTAAGTTTCTGCAAGTGTCAATGGTAGGAAAAGAAGTACAAGCGGAAGATGAAAGTAAAGTGAGATCTCGATCACCTTGATCGATCAAGACCCCATTTGAAAACCCTGCTTCACCTCCATGGCGAATTTGTCTCTAAAATATGCCTCAGCTTCTTCTACTGAGGACCAAGGTGTTCCCTGGCTTTGAACTTGTGCAGCTGATTTTCTTTTCTCTTGTTCTGCTTCTGCCGCGAGCTCGTGCATATTGATTGGCTCAGCTGTGTGCCAACCTTGCGTGTCCAGCTGCATGGAGAAATCCCCATAGCGTATGATTCTAGAGCAGAAGGGTTTGAAGTCAGGAGGTGGAGTAAAGGGAAGATTTGAGAGACAATCCTTCGATATGTGCCCCTTCTTATGGCACTTGAAACACTCCCTGGTATCTACAAAGGACTGCTGCCCTATTTCCATGGGCGCACCTCTTCCAGGTTGGGTGCCGACAACTGTAAAACGGGGAGGAGGGGGAGTCCACTGTGGACGCGGTTGGAACTGATTCGAGGGGTTGCGGGGAGAGAAGGATGAGGATGTTGTTCGAGGGTTAAAAGACCTTGGTTGGAATTGACTTGGATTTCCTCGTTCGACTGCTAGCCTTTCGAAAGCTCGCCCTATATCCCTTAGCTGAGCTACTAGTTCTCCATAGGTTTTTTTTGTCCCTTGGAGAAGAGCCTGGGAGTAGACTCGGTATTGAACCTGTCTCCTCATTAGCTGCATAGCGTGCTCATCACTTATTTCTGAGTCTTTTCTTAGAACCTCGAACTCCTGTAAGTAGAGATCGATAGATCCTCGATGAGATAGATCTTCTAACTTCTTTAGGGCTTTGTGAGCGAGTTCATTTATTCGGAAGAAATTTCTTATCTCATTCCAAAGCTGATCGAACCTTGGCCAGGCTGCAACTCCCAATCTTCTCCCCTGTCCATCATCTTCTCCTTCCGCATCCAGATACTTTTCCATTGTTATCTGGGCAAATGGCCCAGCCTTTCCCTCTAACCTTGAGAGTACCACAGCTGCCAGAGCCCTGTTGGTCTTCCAATCTTGCTCCAGAGCCCATACTCTCTGTTGCAAACCATGCAACAACCACTTTCATTCTCACATGATCGTGGGAATCCCATTCCATAACAGGCTAAACCCTAGCTTAGGACTTCGCTATATATTCTACGAGTACTCATAAGGTTAGTGACACGAGGCACATCTAGGATCTTCCCTAGATCTTCCCCGGATCTTCCCTAACCCTGGATCTGATCTCATCGGGATCTGACGGATCTATGATTGGATCTCATCTGTGGCAGAGATCCCCGTCCTCATTGTCACCACACCCCTTACCTTCCATTCCCCCACATCCCTTCATCTCCGCTCCATGCTTCTTCCTTACGATACATGCGAGGCCGCACTACTTACGCTATTGGCCAGCTTACTGTACTACTCTAGGGTAGACACGGATGTACATGGTCCGTGCACCACTTACGATAGTATATAAAGGCTGGCTACTGGTGGTAAAGTCTCTTCAGACTTTATCATTTTGTAGTTGGCAGTTCAAGCAGCTTTGGTCGTCATCAGATAGCCCTTCTCAGAGAATCAGGCCCTTCAAGGCAGGCAGTTTCTAGAAGTCAAGAGCAAGAGTCTCTTCCGGGTCCTCCTCGCAGTTACTATGTTGCAGCAACCACTCGGTTGTCCCCTCAGATCCTCAAGTAGTTTTCCTTTCAGTGTTTCTCCCCCTCGTATCATCGTCTAGGTGTAGTCTCTGATTCTCAGAGTCGTAACACATATGATCCATGCCCCCTTTCCTATCTATTATAAGAGCTGAGCTACTTAGGCTATTGGTGTCCATAGATAGCTAGCATTAGGGTAGGCTCCCTGTACTTGGTTTGTGCGAGGGACCCAGCAATATATAAGGCAGGGAGTGGTGAGCTGAGATTTCCTCAGTCTCACTCTCTTGTCTCTTAGTTGAGCTTAATAGGACTAGTGCTCCAATCTCCTGGCCATCTCTTATGGGATCCCCCTGAGCTCTCAAGAATCAGACTCACCTTTCCCTACTTGCCTAGTTCGGAGCCACTAGTCAAAAGCCCTAGCAGCTATTTAGGAAGGTGCTCACCAAGGTGGCAGTGAAGTATCAAGGATATGGGTAGTAACCCATAACAAAAGTTGTTTTACAATAAAGGGCACTGGTTAATCTGTGATGGCTTTTGTTTTGTTTAACTGCATCTGTACCTTCTTTTTAGATATAATCATTTCTAAATAGTTGACCTGTGATTGAGCAAAATAACACTTAGATGGTTTTAGAAAGAGATTATAATTCTGAAGAAATGTAAGACTTCTTGAACTACTTGGAAATGTTCTGTCTTCATTTTCTCTTTGATGAAGATAATAATGTCATCAATGTACACTAAAACTTCAGCCCATAAGTCATAAAAAATATCATTTACTATTGCCTGAAAAGTACATGGTGAATTGCATATGCCAAAATACATAACCAGGGGCTCATATACTTCAAGGGGAGTGATAAAAGCTCCTTTCTATTTATTACTTTCTTTGATAAGATATTGTTATAGCCTTACCTGAAATTTAATGTGGTGAAAGTATTAGCTCCCTTTAGATGGTCAATAAGAGATGAAATTAGAGGAATTGGATAATTATTTTTAATTGTTGCATCATTAAGGTATCTATAGTCAATGACCATCCATTTTTCACCATTTTTCTTACTAATGAAAAACACTGGAGATGTTTGAGGTAATTTAGATGGGTATATGTATCCTTTTATTATTTCTTTGAAGATAAACTTGCAAATCTCCTGTAATTTAGCATCAGCAAATGTTATTATTTATTCTTTTTTGGGAATGAAATTGAATTTCAGATTAACTGCATGATCCCATGGTTTGCACACTGGCATGTAATTGGATTGTTTTTGTAAAAAAACTGATAAGAAGGGTCATACTTTCTAGGTAAGTTTTTTTGTTAACTTCTTATTTTCCATTATGTTTACATTTACTTGTTGACACATTTCTTGATAATCTGGAAAGGAAATAGTTTTTTGGATTCAATTAATATTTGGGTTATGCCTTTTAAACCAGTTATATTCTATCAATAGATTCATTGATTCTAAATTTGATACCATGGCCATTATCTTGTTTTAATACCAGATACCATTCTTGTCCTTGATAAAAAGATAAAGGACAATATATGTAGTTATCTTTCCTATTGTGCCTTGAATTCCATTAGCATTAAATACTATTAGTGACTTTTCTGTTGATTTTTTGTACAAACCATGCTTTCACACATATCTCTAATCTATAAATGTTAGTGAAGCCCCTAAATCAACAATGGCATCTGTAAAACCACAGTTAACTACTAATAGTCCTTCTTTTCCACAAGTTTTGCCAAGCACTTTTGTACTAATCTTTAATTTGTCCCTTTTAGTTCAATTAAAATTTTAATCTAGGGTTTTTGTTTCAGATTTGAAGTCTGTGTATAAATGACCATTGGTTTTTCTTTTAGAAGGAATTAAGCACCCTTTAGCCAGAGCCACACTTATATGAAATGCCTTTCCAGCATAAAAACAGTCAATTTCAGCCTAAAGGCATGATAATACATACTTTGAAAAAGATGAACATTTTAGAGATATAATATCTAGTTTACTATATTCCTCTTGTTTTTTTCCACCTGCTGGCAAGCCTTTATTTCAAACATATCTTTAAAATAGGCTCTGGCTTCTTTCATAGAGCCCCATAATACTGCTGGAATCTCTTGAAAACAGGCAGTGTCTGCCATGTTGTATATCAGATTAATGGCTTCTGATTCTGCCATACACCACTTATTTACATCTGGTGGTAAGAACTCTCCAAACTAAATTGATTGGACTTGTTGTTGCCTCTGTTATGTCAGCTGAGGCTTCCAGGGGGAAGTCATTCTTCTTATGGGGTTTCTGGGGGCCCTGCAATCTTATAACATATGGTCTATTCTGCCACAATTGTAACATATAAGAGAGAAATGAGTTGGCTAAGTATTTTGTTAATTGATCTTCATAGATGTTATGGCTCCAGCCTAACACGACAGTCTCATGTGACTGTGGGAACTGTAGAGCATGTGATGCGACTGGTCATATGCCAGAAGCACGTGATTGTGTGAATAAGTTGCCTTATTAAGGAAATCCTAGGCTAAGACTAAGTTCTATATTTAGAGTATTCCCTGGCATAAGGTATTGGTCACATGATGTGGCAGATCTCAGATGAGATCTAGATCCTTCTGATAATATTTGATCTCTTAATCTAGATTAGGATCTGATCTGTGGCAAAGATCCAGATTGGATCTCCTCAGCCTCTAGGTAGCCATGCTGCATTCATTGATCTATTCCTGTGCCCTTTCATTTTACCCACATCCTCATGGTGTGGCTTCTCTTCCATTCCCTTCCCTAGATCCATGAGGCCACTGCCTCACTCCTCATTGCTGCCCCATGTTCTCCCTCTTATCTATCTATGTAAAGGTAGGAGCTACTTTAGCTATTGGTGTCCACAGATAGCATACTTTAGGGTAGACCTCCTGTACTTAGTCTGTGTGCAGATCTTCACAATATATAAGGCAGGGGGTGCAAGCTGGGGTTTCCCCAGTCTTGCTCTTTTGACCTCTTGGCTGGTTATACAGACTGAACTCTCAGTGCTGCTGGCTATTGGTTTATACAAGAGTAGTGGTCTCATCCTTTCCCTCTCACCTAGTTCTGGGCCACTAGCATAAAAGCCCAAGCAGCTATCAAGGATAGATTAGAAGTGTCCACCAAGGTCAACTCAAGTATCAAGTTAGGGCAGGAAGTCTCCTGCTTCAATAGAGGCACTGCAATTCAGCTGAGTGCCAATTACAGTGAAATGAGGGGGAGGCAGATGATATTGATTCTAAAATGGGAAGGGTTGAGACTGGAAGTAAGGAGGGATTCCAAAAAAATATATAGTGGGCCTTTTTGTGATTATTTTTTCAAATATATGCCCTACCTGTCTAAAATATGTGAACATGTTTAGGTACTGCCCATGGTCTTCCTCTTGGAGCACTACCTGTGAATAGATTCTGTATCCTACTGCTTGTTTCAGTAGTTTGACTGCATAATTGTCATTAATTTCTGTCTCTTTCTGCAAGAGATTGAACTTGTTGAGAAATTCATTAATCTTCTTTTTCTGTTGACATAGAGCTTAAAGCTATTTCAAACTCTGATAAGTCAGTTCTTCAATTCTAAAATGACCTTTAATTTTGGCCTGGAGCTCCATCCAAGTGGGTCAAGTCATTTCTCTAAAAGTTTGTTCAGTGTTTCACTTATCCTATCAAATATAAGCATTCTTAAGATTATTATATTTTATAAGGGTCAACATTGTGAAGTTATCAGCCTTCATTCTTGATAGAACCATAATTGTTCAAAAGTGGTTATTCTTTCATTCCTACTCCCTTATTCATATATGAAAGAGATTTACCAGCACTTTTACTTCTTTCTATTGCTATCCCATGCTTCAGGATTGACAAACTTCCTTGTTATATTGCTTTTTGATTGAAGCAACAGCTCTAACATTTAATCTATAAGGGCTATGATATCAGCTCCTTTACCAGCCATAGCTTGAGTGGGATGTGGTCTTCTTTAGTAAATTTAACAGGTAAAGAGATCTGAGATAAACTGAGAAAAACTTCCTATTTTTTTCAACCTTGCAACTTTAAACTTTCTCCTAAGAGTCTTTTATTCAACCTTATTTTTCCAATAATACTAGTAATAATGACTTGTTTTCTTGAAAATGGCTGCAATTTTCTCTTGGGTTAGTCTCTTCAGAAACTTCTCTTTAGCATGTTGGTCAGCTAGACAGGCCTGAAAATGGTTAAATTTCATTAATATACTCTTTTACCTTGATATATAGTTAATTTCTTCTATAAAAGCAAAATAATGTACTTGGTAGGAATATGGAAAAAGAACATAGAATAGCTTTGAGCAAGTGTTATGCATGATGAGGTTGATGTGCCACTTAACTTACAAGAAAAAAAAGGGAAGTAAGGGGAGCCTAGAGCTAATACCTATATAATACAAGTGCTCAAAGCTGAAGACTTTGAGACAAAACTACTACAGTATTTATATGCTACAATATGGTGCATATACCAAGTCCCTGATGGGAACATTCCCATACATGTGGCATGGGGATTAAAAGAAAAAGAAGCATGCTTGAAGTTTCTGAGAATAAAAGAGAAGTAAAGAAGAAGCAGAAATAAAATAAACCTTGTAAAGTCTAAAGGCCTGAGGTTAACTCTATGTCCTGAGTCATGTGACTCATCATGTGCCCTAATAAGATGAAAGATTAGATAATCATGTGGAAAAGATAAGATAAAGTTATATAAGCAAGAAATGAAAAAAAGTATTATAACAATTATCTCTGTCTTTTACTATTTGATAATATTGGTAAATTCTGAGCATATTTCAGATCTTCTCTGAAATACTCTGGAGAAATGGTTGAATGGGGCTTGACTTTATCTTATGTGATATATCTTTGCACTAGTCTTAGTGCCCTAAATTTCAGAGGAGTTGGAAAGGGATTGAAAGATTAGAGCAAGTCATAAAAACTTGGATTTAGAGATATTAAAATGAAGCTCTTTCCATTTTGCCTTGATACTCAAGCAACCTTGATGAATGCTTCTAATCCTATCCTGGGAAACTGATGAGGCTTTTAGCTAGTGGCCTCTAACTAGGCAAATAGAGAAGGAATAAGATTACTACTCTTATATAAATCAGAAGCTAGTTATCCTGTATAACCAGCTAAGAGGTCAAGAAAGCAAAACTGGAGAAATCCCAGCTTGCACCCTCTGCCTTATATATTGCTCAAGTCTGTGCACAGACCAAGTACAGGAGGTCTACCCTAAAGATCTACTATCTAAGAACACCAATAGCAGTAATCACTCAGCTATAGATAAAGTAAGGTAAAGGCATAGAGTGGAAATAAGGAGTGAGGCAGTGGTCTTATGGATCAAGGAATTGGAATGGAAGAGAAGCCACACCATAAAAATGTGGGAGAATAAAGAGGAAGATGCACAGGATTAGATCTATGAAAGAAGTATAGCAGTAGCAAGGCTAAAGAGATCCATCCAAATCTCTGTCACAGATGCAGATCCTAATCTAGATCCTAAGATCAGATATCATTGGGAACTGTACCTGGATCTCATCTGAGATCTGCCATATCATGTGACTAATACCTGGTACAGGGAAATACTTTAATTAATAGAACTTAGTCTTAGTCTAGGGTTATTCTTATAAGGATACTTGTTTGCATAATCATATGCTTCTGGTTACATGACTATGCAACCATTTGCATGATGTGCTCAACAGTTCCCATGGTCATGTGCTTAAAATCATCATGTTTGCTAGCTATATAATAGATATAAGAGTATAAAGCCTGCTTAAGAGGTTGAAAGGGGGTTTAAAATTACAAAAGAGTATGTTAAGTTATGTTAATATTCAAACTGAGGTACAAAATATAGAGCTATAGTACTTATACCTCAGAAAAGCAGATTATCTAAGAGAAAAAGAAGATAAGACAGGAGTTATCTTAGAAGTAAAAGCAGATGCCAATGTATTCTGGATACAAATGAAAATGTCAGATATAACACTGACAATGTTATATTAAGATGAAACTGAAGAATAATAGAAACAGATATAAAGAAAAAGGAACAGGAACAGAAAGTGAGATTAAAATTACTATGAAGTTATATTAAAGTGGCTTGATATTATATTTCATAATTTGGGCCCAATTTCAACTGTTAAAACTGGGTGTACTCTGAATCTTCTTCAAAATACTCCAAAGAAATGGTCAAATGAGGCTTGGCTTTACCTTATATGATATGCCTTTGTACTAGTTCTAGTACTCTAAATTTTAAAGATGGTAAAAAAAAACTGGAGAATCAGAGTAAGTTATAGAGACTTGGATTCAGAGATGTGAGAGTACTAGGCCTGCTTACAAAGTTAAGGGAGGATTCAGAACAGTAAAAGAGAGCACTGGATTATGTTGATATTCAAACAGAGGTACAAGATATAGAACTACAGTACTTATATCTTAAAGAAGCAGATTACCTAACAAAGAAAAGGAAATAAGACAGAAGTTGTCTCAAAAGTGAAGGCAGGTGCCAATGTATCCTAGAAATGAATGGAGATGTCAGACATAACACTGATAATATTATGTTAAGGTAAAACTAAAGGGTAACAGAAAAGAATAAGGAGAAATAGAAGCAGAAACAGAAAGTCAGGTTGAAATTGCTACAGAGGTTTTATCAGAATGGTTTAGAGTTAACATGTATGAAATTGTAAGTATTATAGATGGGAAGAAATGAAGATAAGAAAAACTAGATAACATATAGCTTCTAAATGTAAAGCAATCAGAGTTACATCAGAAATAAAATGAAGTTGACTTAATAACATAGGATATGATAGTATTTCTTTCTTAAGGCCTAAATCCCTGAAGGTCTTAGATAAGATGATCTTATTTAATGCATAGTTAAAGTGAGTATCAGAATTTTAGTTGGTTATGAGCCTATAAAAATAATTACCACTTTGGTAATTCAAATATGTCCTTATTTACTAATATTCACATCTGGTCCAATAAGCATCTTAAAAAGTGCTTAAAGGACAATAAGGAACTTGGTGACATAAAGTAAACCAAGCAGAAATGGTAAGGAAAGACAAGAAAGGAGAAGAAGGCTTGAAAAAGAGCAGAAGAGGTATGGAGAGCAGCAGAGGAGGTTGGCAGATGGTAGGCTAAGGAGATAAAGAGGCAAGAGGCTGAGAAGGCAGCTTATAGAAAGGTAAGTATAAACACACTGATAAATACCTAGAGAACTAATTCTAATTTAGATAAATTAACTTTGTCAAGCTTAGGCAGGGTTAAGCAATAACAAGGGCAAAAAAAGGGCAGAGAAGAATATGATATGTCAGAGATGTAACAACTAGAGGCTTAACTATAAGATAGGCTCTAGCAAGTTAACATTATGTTTTATCTGCATAAAGGTAAAGGCAAGATGTGATTATTCTGGCTAGAAGAAGCTGAAGAGAAAGCAGAAAAGAAGAAGCAAAAAGGAAGAGGTGTTCAAAAGTAGGGCAAACTTGAAGAAGATAAAGAAGAACCTTCATTAGGTAATGGAAGGATATTATCTGATAAAGGTGGCAATAAGAGAGATGGGTAAAAAGGTATGGCAGGAGATAAGATATTAGAACCAGCTAATAGAGTGGCTGGTTGATATTCTTGATAAAGTATGGGTGATGAAATGCACAGGCAATGTGTTGAACTAAAAACAAAAGAAAAGCTAGGAATTTTTCTTAATGAATACTCTAACAACAGCTAAGGTTGGTTTTAGCTAGAATCAACTAGAACTAGACAAGTATCATATTCTGGGCCACCATATTCTACTCTGTGACATCTCTAATATAACTCTGGTTGGAGATTACTTTTAAGCTATATGTGTTATGCACCCAAAGAGTATGCTTCTAAACCAACTGACACTGGTGAATAGACAGGGATAACAACAACAATAAGTGGGCTTTTAACACTAGAGCCCTAAACTAGGCAAAGAAAAGGACTGAGCCTTGACCTATATAGAGTACAAGCCACTTTGCAAGAAGACTAGGCTTTGTGACACTAGTAACAGAAGTAGTTAAGACTGGGTTGGCCCAAGTCTCTTCCTATCCCTTATATATTAACTACAGATGCACATAGACCATGTATAGAAAAAGTAACTATCATCTATGGATCAATGGCAGTAAATACATAGAACTGATAAATAAAGAAGCATGGGGCAAAGGGTAGAAGTAAGGCAGTGGCCTTGCAGATTAGGAATGTAAGAAGAGAAACCACATCATAAGGATATAAAAGAATGAAAGAGAAGCATACTTGTAAAGGTGGTATGAATATGGCCAGGTCACCATGAGGCTAAGAAAATCATCATCTAGATCTCTGCCACAGATTGATCCTAATCTAGATTTTATCTGAGATCTGCCATATTATGTAACCAATACTTATACACAGGGAATACTCTAAAAGAGTCAAATCCAAACCTAGGATTATTCTTGTTTTGGCATGTGAGTCTCATGATTACATGATAAGACTGTTAGTGTTTGCTAAGCATATAACAATATGCTGGCTAGTTTCTGTTTATCTTATTTTTTGTCTATCTAATAATATTTACAATTTCTTATATATACTTTCATGTCTTTTTGACATGACTCTATAGTTTCTCTGGCCTCAATTCCTATTTCTTGCCCTTCTTGCATATTTTCTATCTCCCATAGTTTTATCTCTTAGTTTCTATTATAATGGTTTTTTTAATTTTTTTTACCATCTTTTTACTTTTCATTTTACTTTTCACATGTCACATCACATGACCCTGGGAACTTTTACTCTTTTACTCTTTCACATTTCATATCTTTATCTCTTTATATATTTATAATTTAGATTGATTTAGACTATGATATTATATCTTATGATTAGCATATAATATTCTTAGTCAGATGCTTCTCTTCTGCTATTGGTTGGCTAACTAAGCAGTAGTTTAGGGTAGGCCAGACCTATATGATCTATATGCATTCTTGTACAGTATATAAAGGCTTGGTCTATAGCCTGGATTTTCCCAGTCTTGTATACTTGAGCTTATGCTTTATACAAGTCACTTAATTCCCTTACTTTCCTCTTGCCTAGTTCTGGTTGGCCTAGTCAAAGTCAACTCTAGTTGTCAGAAGCACCCTCTAGAGTAGGAGTCATAGCCATATCTCTCAGATTTAGTTCAACACATTGCCTATATATTTTACTTGTACAAGACTAATTTATCTAGTTAGTGCTTGCTGAAGATTGAGACCTCTTCTAGTATATGCCAGCTTGTCAAGTCTATTCTTGGGGCCATAAGAAGATTCTCCTTGTTTTTGTTAATGAAGTGATCTTGGGTTTTAAAGATAATCCACTAGACATAGAATTTTTATCAGATAATTTTCAGCTTTCAATTATCAAACTAGCAAAGACTTTGAGGCCAAGCAAGTGAGAGATAGAGTAGCAGCAGCTTTAAAGAGACTCAAATTATTATGTCCTTTTTCTTTACTCAAGTTCTCATATAAAAGACTTAAAAGGATATTTAGTAAACTAATACTCTATTATTTAAAAAAGTAAGCTGTTCATACTTTGAAAAGAAACTAAGTTCCTATATAACAAGGAGTTAAGTAAAAATGGTCAGCAGGAGCCAACCTTAAAATCCCCATTACAACTTCAGCAATTATTCTTAAGTAATCCAGTTCTTCAATCCCAGCCTTTGTTTCAGCAGCCATAATCTGGCCTTTCTTGATGTCTGGGGATACAGAAGACCTAGAGAAGACCTTGAAAGAGTTGTTGGAGAAAGGTACAAGTAAGAAAATTGCAGATCCTGGGAAATGGGATAAAAATAGAAAAAAGTAGACATTGTGATAGTAAAACTTGGAATATGGATATATAAATAGAAATGGGGAACTGTGAACAATAGAAAGATGTGTACTATAGTATTGTTAAGGTTAGATGGAAAGGCAAAAGACTTTGCCAAAATCATAATAAAAAAGTATTTGAAGACAGAGCAAAACTATATTGGCAACACAAATGTACAGATAGGAGCCATGGCCTGGTCCAATCTGAGAGACCTTTATAGGAAAATTAAGGACTAATTCCACATTGATGAACTTATATATAAAGTTATGAAGAAACTCAAAATTTTGAGCCAATTTGGACTTATTAATAATTATCTTCAACAATTTGAAGTTCTATGGAAAGATGCAGAAATTTATAATAATTATATGGTGCAATTAATAAAAAAGCAAGTTCAATATTGAATTTATTCCCAGGCTTGTTTACAAGGAATAAAGGCCATATACAAGGAACAGGTGAAGCAATTCCAGAGTATAGAACAAGCCTTTGAAAGGATGCAGGTAGAATAAGGAGCTTTTCATTTTACAAATAGGTTTTCTTCTTTTTAAGGTCCCTCCTCTAGTTTTATTTCAAGACCTTCATATAATCCCACTCCCATTCCTTAATTTACAGCAGTTAGAATACAACCAGAAAGAAAAGCACCAATGGAAATAGATTAGCAACAGGTTGCCTTTTTAGATCAAAAATGCCATAAATGTTATCAAAGAGAACATATAGCAAAAATTTATCTGTTATGGGAACTTTTCTATAAAATCAGATGCTAACAAATGGCATATCATAGAGCCTATAAATATAAGGAATTTGGCTGCAGAAGTGCAAAGATAGGTGTTATGCACTCAGCAGAACTGTTATGCACCACAAGATTGCAGTGCCACAGGCTCACAAGAAAAGAAAAGTATAGCAAGAAGTGGTCTTAAGTTAACATGAGTATAATACAAGTGCTCAAGACTGGGGTCTTGAAATACTAGGACTATAGTACTTATACTACAGTATATAGCACATGGACCAAGTCCCTAATGGGAACATTCCTATACATGTGGCATGGGGATCAAAAGGAAGAGAAGCACTCTTGGAAATTATCAAGGATCCAGCTTTTGTAATGGAAGAGAAGAAATGGAAATAAAAGGAAGCTTCAGGTCTTTTAGATATGAGACTAACTCTAAACTCTGGATCATGTGATCCATCATATGCTCTGATAAGATAAAAGATTAGAAAAACATGTGATGAAGATAAGATATGATCACATGATCAAAAAAAGAAAAAACACATCATAACAAGAACACTAATAATCTTGTCACATGATTATAAGACTTTGTTGCCAAAACAAGAGTAACTCTAGATTTGAGTTTGGTTCTTTATTTAGAGTTTCTCTTGCATTTTAGTATTGGTCACATGATATGGCAGATCTCAGATGAGATCTAGATTTGATGCCAATAATATTTGATCTAATGGATTTAAATTAGAATTGATCTGTGGTAGAGATTCAAATAGGGATTTCAATAGCTTTATGGCTGCCTGGCCATATTTATATCCACCTTTGCTATATGCTTCCCTTTCATTCTTCCACATTCTCATGATATGATACTTTTTTTAATCACTTGATCTGCAAGGCCACTGCCTCACTTCTATCCTTTGCCCTATGTCTTCTTATTTATTAGCAAGAGCACTTACTACCATTGATGGCCATAGATAAGTAGTTAGTCATCCTTTATATGGGGCTATGCCCTCTGGCAATATATATATATATAGGGTGGTAAGGACTTGGGGTTTCCCCAGTCTAAATCTCTTGTAACATTTACTTGTCTTATAAGGGATTTCCACTTATTCTCTTCTTTGCCTAGTTAAAGCTCTAGTCTCAAAAGCTTATCTTATTGTTGTTGTTGTGGGCCTTCACCACTTACTGGTTGGTTTGTGTATGGGTTGCACTCTTGAAGTACATAACAATAGGTACAGGTACAAGTACCTCAACAAGCAAGAATTCAAAAAGTTGTTTCTTGAAATATCATTAAAAAAGCTGAGATTTTCTTTAGAAACAAGTTTGAAACTGAAGCAAAGTATTATACAGCTTTAAAATAAAGTTAACTCTGAATGTCTGAGATATTCAGGGTCCTGAACTTCAAAAGTTTACTTTTTCTGCTTTTTCTTTATTTGACAATTGTAATAGTAAATGGAATGTACAAAATATAGGTATGAATAAAATTTCTGATTTTGTCTCAGAGAGGTCTTGAAAGAGCTTAGCCACAGGCAATAAAGTGGTGCTTAATTCCTCTAATTTGTTTTTTCAAAACCAGCTCATTATTAATAAATTATAAAATCCTTGAACAAAAAACAGATAAAACCTATTAAAAAGATGAATTTGTCATCAAGACATATATTGTAGGTCAAATACAAAGAAAACAAGGTATAGTATGGAAAAAATGTGGTTTTACTAATGTACTCATCAATTTAAAAGCTTCTATTACTTTTGTAAATAAAAAATTTGTACAAAAGAATAAATTAATCAAACTTTTACTTTCTAGGGCAATGGCAGTAGTCAATACTAATGGTTCTTTATAAAATATTGGACAATTAACATCATATGTAATATTGAAAATAGAAATACTTGATAAGATAGATTCTTGTTAAGATAAGACAATCTTAGTATTTGTCTCAAATCTAGGAAATATGAATCTAATTCTTGAGTATAACTGGTTTCAACAACATAATTCTCAAATCAATTGGAGAGAAAAAATGATTATCTTTCCCCAACTACTAAGCTTGAATTCTATTTCTTTAAATAAAGAAAAAGGAATAAAGGCATAGATATTTAAAGAGTTTTAGTCTTATCTTAATATTTTCTCACAGAAAAAGTCCAAATGAATGCCCACATGAAAACCATGGAATTATACAGTTAATTTAAAAGAAA
>JBBPJW010000803.1:0-20635 GCA_038088935.1 Pulveroboletus aff. viridisquamosus
TCATAAGATCAGATGTCATCGGAAGATCTGGATCTCATCTGAGATCTGCCACATCATGTGACCAATACCTTTGTGCAAAGGAATACTCTGAATAAAGGACTTAGCCTTAGCCTAGGGTTTGCCTTATCAGGCAACTTGTTCACATGATCACATGCAACTGATCACATGACCAGCGCATCTCATGCTCTACAGTTCCCACGGTCATGTGAGACTGTTGTGTTAGGCTGGAGCCATAACAAATTGGACCTTAGAGCTAATTTGTTGTAATTATACCTGGCCTAGCATTTAAGGTTTTATCAAAGACTGTCTCCTTTTGTAAAACTTGTGCCTGAGCCAAGATACCCTGCCATAAACTCTACAGCTTCTTAAAGCAGCTTTCTATCTCTGAGAAGCCATGTAATTCCATCTCAATGGACTTTATTAAGCAACTTTCTGCTTTCTCCAGTCACTCCATATGTTCTCCAAACTAAAATGGCTTCTTGCCATCCTTTTCTTGAGACTTGAATATGAACTGATGGATACAACAGCTAGCAATGACTTTTAGCTTAGAGCCACTGAGAACTAGACAAAGAGAAGAGAGAGTTAAGGCCTTGTATAAAGCCAAGGCTCAAGTGCACAAGACTGGGGAAATTCAG
The DNA here is from genome assembly GCA_038088935.1 of Pulveroboletus aff. viridisquamosus. Taxonomy (NCBI): domain Eukaryota; kingdom Fungi; phylum Basidiomycota; class Agaricomycetes; order Boletales; family Boletaceae; genus Pulveroboletus; species Pulveroboletus aff. viridisquamosus. Next base: position 636 of record JBBPJW010000803.1, read on the forward strand.
CTTGAGCCAGCCCTTTATATATGATATAGGAGTGCACACAGATCATGTCTCCAAGGTCTGCCCTAAATTATGCTACAGTAAGCTAGCTAATAGTGCAAAGAGAGTGAGTACCTTAATAATACTTTTTAATAACTGCAAGACAATGACATTATGGTCTAAAGCAGTCTATACTGTAATATGTGAAGTTGTGAAAGAGTGAAGATGTGAAATGAGTAAAATGATAAGGGTTATTATGGTCACATGATGTGACATGTGAAGAGTCAAAGAAAAATACAAAGTGGATAAAAATGAAGAAAAGGATAAAATGAATTATAACACATAGAGTTTCCTCCCATATCACCTCTGATCATGATTCTGAGTTTGTGTCTTATTTTTTTAATTCTTTGAAACAAGCCCTTGACATTCACCTCTGTTATGATTGGTCCCATTTTTCCCCCTTCTTTTATCTTAGCTTCTGCTTTTCTTATATTCCAACACTCTTTTGTTGCATTATGAAATATCCAGACTTCTCAGTTCCAGAATATTCTTTCAGTCAGTGAGTATTATTTATAGCCTGCTTCCATTGCATTCCATTTATTTCCATACAGATTACTTACTCTTAGTCATATACTCTGATTCATTTAACTGAGTCTGAACCTTATTATCTTTGTATAAGTAGTATACCTTCTCCTTTATGTTTTTTATGCTACTTCTGCCTTATTCTACCTTGCTTCCTCCAAGTATTGTCAGAAACTTCACTCCACCTCACCAAGGGAGTCCTGCTTGCATTATTTAATGGCAAGCACCACACAAGAGTCCTTGACAAGTTTCAGTGTCCTTATCTTATTTCCAACCTTTACTAAGGAACTATGGTACCATTCTACATTTGCACCATTCTTAGTATCTGAGGCTGACCATTGTTGAGCCTCTTTTCTAGCCCACCATAGCTATAAGGTCTATTTTAGTTCCTACCCAGACCTAGCATAACAAAAAAAGTAGTATATCTACTTATGGATACCAATGCTATAGTTCTACCAATATTTCACCCAAGATCCCCTTGTTTCTCAACACTCTCTGGGGAAAGCCTAGATTTCAACCCATAGAGGACTTTATAAAATCCTCTGAAACAGAAGAATCCTCAACCCACTGCCCTAGCTCCCTGAAAGACAATCTTTGCAATCTTTTCTTGTCCTTTACAGAATATTAAGAACAAGATTGTGCCCTTGTATACAAATTCTCTTCTTTCCTACAGATCTTCTAAGAACCCACTCTCTCCTCCCCTACTTCCATTTGCCACCTCCCCCTTTTTTCCCTCCTCTTAAAATTTCTCTCTTTTTTCATGATGTTTAACTCTCCTCCTCCAATTAAGCCCACTGAACTCTGCCTTGGTACCCCAGAGCACTTTGATGATGACCACAACAAAGCAGAAGCCTGGCTGGACTCTGTTTAGTTCTACCTCTTTATTAAAAATATGGTCTATAACCCTGACAAAAAAAAGGTTGCATTTGCCCTCTTATACATGGCCAAGGGCCCTGCCCTTTTCTGGGCCACCACTTACCACAAAAAGAGTATTATTAAAATGGGGGTCTTCATGGGACTTTTTGGTAGCTTTGTAAAGGCATTTGAAGCCTTTTTTATTTTGGCATATTTGGGTGTTAGTAAGCCAGTGAACTACAGATACAATTGTGTCTTGCCTCTTGAAAAAGGTAAGTGGACTTCCTCTCTCACTGAATATACTGCTGAGTTTCAGAACTATATGATTCTTTTTAATGTCAAGGACAACAATATCCTTATTGCCTATTACAAAGCCAGAATCTTCCTCTGGCTCTTTTATCAAATTCAAAATCTTGACAAGATCCCCACCACTATAGAAGAATGGTATAAGAAAGCCATTCACTTTCAAGGAACCTTAGAACATATCAAGCTCACCAAGCTTCACCACAAATACTCCAAGATGCATGCCAGACCTTTGCCCCCTTAGTAATCCCTCAGGCTAAAAAAGACCCAAATGCCATGAATGTTAACTTTATTTGACAAAACAAACTTACCCCTCAGAAATAAGAACAATGCTTTAATCTCTGTCTCTGTCTCCAATGCAGAAAACCTGGACACAACATGGCTTTATGCTCTAATCAGCTCTCCTCAGCCATGTCCAACTCCACCATTACCCTAGTCAAGAAATCCATTAAGAAAATCACTGCTGAGAAAGAGATGACAAATATTGAAAAGGTTAGTGACAGAAAACCAGAAGTGGGAAGAGTTGGGCTGGATTTTTGAAGGAAAGTACCTCCCCTATGCAAGATGCTCCTTCCCTCTTGTGTAAACCTGTACTTGTATTATCCTTTAGAAAGTCTATGAGAATCCCAGTACAAGTTTTCCCCCCTCATGTCCAAGATTAGTCATAAATGCCTCTACTCTCATTGATAGCAGAGTGCAAATCAATTGCATCAACTGGAAGTTCATCTTCCATCACAAATTCCCTTGTATCTGACTCTCTACCCCTCTCAACATCCAAAATGTTGACTCTTTCTTAAATAAAAAGGATTATTGTTATGGCTCCAGCCTAACACGACAGTCGCACGTGACCGTGAGAACTTCAGAGTGCGTGATGCGCTGGTCACATGATCAGTTGCACGTGATCGTGCGAACGAGTAACCATACAAGGCAAGCCCTAGGCTAGGGTTAGTAATCCTTTATACGAGTATCCCCTAAGTATCAGGTATTGGTCACGAGATGTGGCAGATCTCCAGATGGAGATGCAGATCTAATCTGTGGCAGAGATCCGATGGATCTCCTGCACTGCCTTTCCTCTAGATTGATATCGGGTACGCTTCCATTCTCCCACATCCTCATGGTGTGGCTTCTCTTCCATTCCCCATCCCTTATCCGCGAGGCCACTGCCTCACTCTTCATATCCGCTCCATGCCTTCCTCACGAGTATTCTATTACGCTTAGTCACTGAGTCCCTTTAGCTATTGGTTTACATAGATAGCACTCATTAGGGCAGGCTTCCTGTAGTTGGTCCGTGCACCAACCCTGGCAATATATAAGCAGGCGGCTCAAGGCTGAGGTCTCCTCAGTCTTGACCTCTTGTGACCTGAGCTAGTTATACAGGCTGATCTCTCAGACCTGCTGGCGATTATGGTTTATACACAAGGCCTCACCACTCATCCTTTCCTTACACTTGCCTAGTTCGGGGCCACTAGCCAAAAGCCCTATAGAAGATCTTGAAGGGAAGTACCAGAGACAACGGCGTTCCCCAAGGACGGGTTTCGGAGTTCGAGCGTGGGAAGTATCCCACAACAATTATATCACCCACACATGCACCATACTTCTTTAACTCAAAGAAGTAACCCACTTAGTTTCCTGCCATGTCATGACATGCAGCAAACTTTTATCCTAGAACTCCCATGGCTCCAGACCACAAACCCCAGCATTGATTGAATGGCCAACTTGCTTATCATCCCCTTCATCTTCAACCAGTCCAAGGAACTCTACTGTTCTGGGGCTACCCAGCCTACCCTTAGGCAGCACTGCATCAGAGAAGTAATCCTTTCCAATGATAAAGACCTAGTTCACTATCTTAAAAGCAAATCCCCTATCAATACATTAGTAATGCCCTTTATAAATGGCATTCCTCCCAAGTTATCAACACATGCTCTGCATTCCTTTCCTTTGTAATGGTAGCAAAGCTTACTATCTTCACAGAACTTGCCATAGAAGCCAAAGAAGCCAAGCTCATGACCACCCTTTCCCCTGAGTACCAACAATTTGTGGCAGTTTTTGCTGACACTGCCAAAACCATAGACAAATGCCTGCCCACTTCAAATTCTCCTAGGCCTTCTCCTTCTTCTTTGTCAAAAAGAAGAATGGCAAACTCCACCCTTGCCAAGATTATCATTATCTCAATGAACATACCATCTGAATTGCCTATCCCCTTCCCATTATATCTGATCTTATTGACAAACTTCATAAAGCAAAGCTATTTACCAAGTTTAACATTCAATAGGAATACAACAACATCTGTATCAAGGATAAACACCTGTGAAAAGCTACCTTTATTATCCATAAAGGCATTTTAAAACCAATGGTAATGTTCTTTGGTCTAAATAACTTATCTTCCACATTTCAGCATTTTATAAATAACTTCTTTCATGATATAATACCAGAAGAATGGCTTGTCATCTATATGAATGACCTCCTTATCTCTTTCCCTGATACTAATCCCCACAAAATCCAAATTTTCTGTGTGCTTCAACACATGGTGGACCTTAACCTCCATTTAAAACTGAAGAAATGCACCTTCATCTTATCTAAGGTTAAATACTTAGAAATGGTTGTTTGTCCTGGTAAACTCACCATGGACCCTGTTAAACTCAATGACATTGTTAAATGGCCCACCCCCCAGAAAGTCAAAGATATTCATTCCTTTCTGGGTTTTACTAACTTCTATAGATAATTTATTCCCAATTACTTGTTTATCACCTGTCCCTTCACCATTGCCACAGATACCTCTACCTATGTGTTCAGTGGCATCCTTCTACAGATGGATTTGAACAGGGACTGGTATCTCTGTTCCTATCTCTCCCAGACATTTTCCACCACTGAGTGGAACTATAATATCTATGACTACAAGCTCCTTGCAATCATTCAAGCCCTCAATACCTGGCATCAATATCTCCAGGAATTCTCTCACATCATTCAGATCTTTACAGACCATAAAAATCATACATACTTCTGTGCCCTCCAGACTCTTAACCATTATCAAGCCCATTGGCTTCTTGATCTCACAGACTTCAACATCCAGCTCCACCATATAGCCAACTCCTCTCTTGCTGGACCTGATGCTTTCTTCCATTACCCAGACCTCTGCCTCTCAGACTCTTCTGATAATTCCTCTGTCACTGCCCTCTCCAAGTATCTCTTCTGTCATGTTATTAATGCAATCCTCTCCACCCACATCTGCAAACACATGGAAACTGACCCTCTCTGCCTCTCTTACCTTTACAAGTGGGATAACCCCATATATCCAGACCTCTGCAAGTATGTTGCAGATTGAAAACTCCATGACAACCTCCTTACATACCAGAACCATGTCTATGTCCCAGCTGATAAATCACTTCATAAGTCCATTCTCTGCCATTGCCATAACCACCCTCTTGCCAGTTACCCTGGCCATTTTAAAATCCTCCAACTGGTTAAACAAGAATTCTGGTGGCCCAGTATGGCTACCTATGCCTGCCACTTCATTAAAGGGTATACTACCTGCCAGCAGAACAAGGTTAGTATCTACCCCTTTACTTCTGCTCTATTTCCCATCTGCTTTTCCTTTACCTGCCCCTTTCAAATGGTCTCTTGTGACCTTATCACTAATCTCCCATCTTCTGATGGCTATGATTCTCTATTGGTTGTGGTCAACCACAGGCTTACTAAGGGAATAATTCTATGCCCAACTAAGATAACCACCACTGCCATTTCAGTCCCCTCTCTGGGCCTTTACCCAAATTTACCCCCACTTGTTATTAATACCTCTGCCCTTTACCTTGTTGAGCCACTTGCCATTACTATCACAGACCTCCTCATCACTGTCCATGCTCTCTATCCAGAAGATCACTCTCCTGACTACTCTACCCTTGCCTAATCCTTTATCTTTGACTTCTGTCTATTCCTTTCTATTAGATCCCATCTCAATATGAACTCTTCACTATAGACCCTCTATATCCTCTACCACCAGGTAGAACACATCCATCTTACATCCACCCTCCTCCATAACACTGCAGAAGTCAATACTAACACAATTCATATTGGTTTAGGAGCCATTCACTGACAAATGACATTTATTCTCAACAATCTAGTCTACCAGCTTGAGTTTGGGGAATTTCTCTTTGACATCAACCACTTCAAGCATGATCCATTGGCTATCTGAAGTCATGCTTCTCCCACTATGCCCTTCTCCCCATCTGCATCCTCTTTCCCCCTCTTCTCTAAGGAGATAGCCACAATTACCCATGTTGAATACTGGTGAACTGGCCACCATGGTCATGCCTTTTTTTTCCCTTTCCACCCTTATCACTATAATGGATGCTTTCAGTGCCATGCCCTCAGGCACTGCCATATGGACTTCATGGTCTACCAATGCCCCACCTGCCTACAATGGTAACCTGGCCATAACCAGGCTTATTGCCTGCTTTGCCATTCTCTACCTTACCACTCCTTCTTCTCCTCTGACTCCTATGGTTCCTCCCATGGTTTCTCCCACAGCTCTTCTCACAGATCCACTTATGAATCCTCACACTCCAATTGCTTGCATGGATCTTATCACTATGCTCCCCCATCTCTCCCATTTTCTCCACCTTCTTATCACTTCAATAATAACAACAATGTTATTGATTCCATTGGCTGGGCCAACATTACTGGGTCTCTAGCCCCCTTCTTCTAGTCATTTGGGTTGTTCAACTGGATTATTGAACATACTGGGGGGGTAATATTACAATTAATCCCATTCTTTTCCCTTTTTTCATCTTAGCTTCTACTTTTTTTATATCCCAACACTTTCTTGTTATATTCTGGAACATTCAGACTTCTCCATTCCAGAACATTCTTTTAGTTAGTGGATATTACTCATAGCCCACTTTCATCACATTCCATCTGTTTCCACATGGACCACTTACTTACCCTTAGTCACATACTCTAACTTATTCAACTAAGTCTAAATCTTATTATCTCTGTATAAGTAGCATATCTTCTCCTTTATGTTTCTTACACTACTTCTACCTTATTCTACCTTGCTTCCTCCAAGCATCAAAACCTTCACTCCACCCTTACCAAGAAAGTCCTGCTTGTGTCCTTTCATGGCAAGTACTATACAGGAATTCTCAATAAGTTCCAGCATCCTTGTCTTGTTTCCAATTTTTATTGAGAGACTATAGTGCCATCCCACATTTGCACCATTCTTAGTACTCAAGGCTGATCATTGTCAAGCCTCTTCTCTAGTCCACCATAGCCATAAGGTCTACATTAGTTCCTATCCAGGCCTAGTATAACAACCTTCATTTTACTTCTGGATACTACCCTAATGACAATGTCCAGACTGAGCAAATGAACCAGACCCTGGAATAGTATTTACACATTTATTGCAACTATTAGCAGGACAATTGGTTCATGCTCCTTCCACTTGTGGAGTTTGCCTACAACAATGCATCTAATGCTACCACTGGTGTTTTATCTTTCTTCACTAATAAGGGCTACCATTTGAATCTCTCCATTTACCCAGAATATAACCTCATCTCTGCTTGAGCTCAAAAGTATGCCATTAATCTTGACTTACTCCATGAATTCCTTTGTAAGAAGATAGCTGCTGCCAGAAAAAGTATCAAGCTCCTGCTAACACCTGATAATCTCTGGCACTGGACTTCAAAGTAGATAACCAGGTCTTTGTTAAGGCTAAGTACTTTAGGTCTACTTGATCCTTCAAGAAACTTGCTGAATAGAACTTGGGTCCTTATATTATTATCATGCAGGCAGGTACTCTCTCCTTCATGCTTAATCTTTCAAAAAACATAAAGTCTATACATTTAGTCTTTCATGTCTTTCAATTAGAATCCTCTGTCCCCAATACCATTTCTAACTGCATCTAGCCACCACTTCCACTGGTCAAGATCAATGAAGAATTAAAATTTGAGATCTCTGAGATTCTTGACTCAAAGATAGATAGTAGGCAAAGGAGCTGCAAACTACTCTATCTAATTAGGTGGTTAGATTATAAAGATACTGATAAGAAAACTTTGTGGCTTCTTGTCACTGAATTAGGTCATGCTTTGGAGATTATTGAGAATGTTATCCATCATGAGATCACAGTGCCACAGGCTCACAAGAAAAGGATTTTAGAGCAAGGAGAGTTCTCAAGTTAACACAAGTATAATACAAGTGCTCAAAACTGAAGTCTTAAGATGCTATAGCTAAGTATTTATACTATGGCACACTGTGCACAGACCAAGACCCTGATGAGAATGTTCCCATGCATGAGGCATGGAGATCAAAAAGAAGAGAAGCCACCTGAGAACCATCAAGGGTCTAGCTTCTCAAATGGAAGAGAAGAAATAAAAATGAAAAGAAGCACAGGGTTCTTTAGGCATGAGGCTAACCCTATGCCCTGGATCATGTGATCTGTCATGTGCCCTGATAAGATAAAAGATTAGATTACCATGTGGTAAAGATAAGATAAAGTCACATGATCAAGAAAAGAAAAAAGCATCATAACAGAGAAGTTCTATTTCCACTATTTGAACAAATTTGGGCCTTCTTATGCTTAAACCATTCCATTAATTGCCCATGTTTCAACCAGACTGAGCTTTATTGGTTTAGTAATAGTCACAAAACTATCTAATTACTCAGTGGTCACCTTCTCAACTAATACTCCTGCCACCTGCCCTAGCCTTATCTTCATATCCTTAGTCTTCTTTACCTTAATCCCTTTGACCTCCATACATAGCTCTATTAACTTCTTCACCACTTTATCTACCTCTCCATCTTTTATCTCACTCTCTAAACCCCCCTCATCTTCTCTCCATGCTACCCAAGCCCTATTAAAGATGTCAATCAGCTGTCCCATTAGTGTTGTGCATCTTGTGCAACCACCACTTTCACATCACATGATTGTGGGAATGATGCTCCTTTTCAGGTTAACCCTAGCCTGGAGCTTGGCTATGTATTATAAGCACCTTATGGTCAGTGGTCACATGATTCAGATCTGGGATCTTCCCAGGATCTGCCCATAGATCTTCCCCATCTAGATCTAGTAGTATCTCCATAGATCTGATGGATCCTTTGATCTACTTCTATGATCTTATCTGTGGCAGAGATCTCCATTCTCATTGTGCAACCCTAACTTTCTATTATGAGACCTTCCTTCTCTTCTCTTCTTTATCCCTTATCTGCAAGGCCACTACCTCATTCTTAATTCCCACTCCATGCTTCCTTCTCTCCTATTTAATAGTGTGACCTTACTGCTATTGGTGTCCATAGATAGCAGTACCTTAGAGTAGGCTAGTAGTAGCTGGTCTGTGCACCTTCCTAGGCCATATATAAGGGGCAGATACAGGTAGTTAAGTCTCTCCAGACTTAATCACTTTGTACTTTGCTTTAGACACTTCTTTGAATCCCAACCCTTTCAGAATTAGGCCCTCAGTTGCACAGGCACAAGTCTCTTCTGAGTCCTCCTTCATTGATCCCTTCTTGGTTGCTCCTCTTCAGAGCCTCCTCTAGGATTTCCCTTCATGTTCCTCCTCCCATCCTTCATCTAGGTTTAGCCTCTGGGATCCAGAGTCATAACAATTAGCTGATTCTGATACCTTATTTCCTGCTATATCTTTCCCCTAACCTCTTTTATTGCTATCTCCACCAGATAACATCCTTCTGTCACCTAATAGAGGCTCTTCTCTGTCTTCTCCAAGTTTGCCCTATCTCTGAGCACCTCTTCCTCTTCACTCTTCTTTCTTTACTTTCTCTCTGGCTTCTTCTGGCTAGAGCAGTTAAACCTTACCTTTGCCTCTATGCAGGCAAGGCATGATGTTGACTTGCTAGAGCCCACCTTACAGTTAAACCCTTGATTGTTATACCTCTGGCACATTAGAACATCTTTTATCCTTTTCTTCCTGTTTTCTTTGCTTGTTCTAGCCTGGGCTTAACAAAGTTGATCTGCCTGGTACAAGATTAGTTTCTTCAGGCATTTATTTAGCTTGTGGTACTTACCCTTCTTTGGGCCACCTTCTCTGCCTCCTACCTCTTTATCTTCTTGGCCTGCCTCCTAGTGACCTCTTTTACTGCCTTTCAAGCCTCTTCTGCTTTTCTTTGTACCTTCTCTTTTTTTCTTGCCTTTCCTTATTATTTTCACTTGGCATACTTCATGTCATCCAGCTTTTCATCATCTTTCATGCACTCTTTGAGGCATGCATCAAATCAGGTGTAAATATCTGCAAAGGTGAACATGATTAAGGAAGTTGTTGAGAAGTTTTTCCAAAGAAGTAACTGCCTTTTATGGGCTTATGACCCACTATGACTTTAACACTAACTTTGACATGCTTTAAATAAGATCACATGTCTAAGGCCTTTAGGGGTTCAACCTTAAGAGGGAAATACTGTCATATTCTATGTTATAAAGTTAACTCCATTTTGTCTTTGTATAACTCCAGTTTGTTTTCAGTTTATTAACTACATGTTATTTAGCTTTCTCTTACCTCTGCCTTATTTCTACCTAATGACACTTACAACTTCATACTTAGTTCTGAGCCACTCCAATACAACTCTGTAGCTATTCTAATCTTACTTCCTGTTTCTACTTCTTTCCTCCTTTCCTGTTTCTATTACCCTTTAGTTTTATCTTGATGTGACATTGTTAGCATCATCCCTGACATTTCTATTTATATTCAGGTTACATTGGCACCTAATTTTGCTTCTGAGACAACTTCTGTCTCATCTTCTTTCTTCCTTTATATAATCCACTTCTCCAAGGTATAAGTACTATAGCTCTGTATCTTGTACCTTGGTTTGAATATCAACATAATCCAGTGCCCTCTTCTTTGTTTTCTGTGACTTTCTTCTGTTATGAATCTAGACCAACAGCAAGAGGAAATTACCTTGGAAGGTGTTCAAAACTGGGGAGAACAAAAGAATGGCAGCCTAGAGAAGGCACTAGAGAACAAGTTAAACAAGTAAACAAGTGCTCTAGACTGGAAAACCAGTTTATGCCCTTGCCCCTTTATATATTGCTACAGAATGTGCATGGACCAGACTATTATGCACCCAAAGAGTGCACTCCGTACCAACTAAACCAGTAAGTGGTGAATGCCCACAGCAATGACAAAATGAGCTTTTAAGTCTAGAGCTTCTAACTAGGCAAAGAAAGGGATTGAGTGGAACTCTCCATGTAAACAAGTTAATGTTACAAGAGGATTGGACTGGGGAAACCCTGAGTCCTCACCACTGTGTATATTTATTGCTAGAGGGCACAGCCTCCATATACAGGATGACTAACTACTATCTGTGTAAACCAATAGTGATATAGACTCTTGCTTACTAAATAGAAAGGCATAGGATAGAGGGTAGGAGTGAGGCAGTGGCCTCATGGATCATGACTAAAGGAAGAGTACCACACCATGAGGATGTGGGAGAATGGAAGGGAAGCATACTTGTAAAGGCAGATATGAATATGGCCAGGCTGCCATAAGGCTGAGAAGATCACCATCTAGATCTCTGCCACAGATCAATTCTAATCTAGATTTATTAGATCAGATATCATCATAATCAATCTAGATCTCATCTGAGATCTGCCATATCATGTGACCCAATACTTATACACAGGGAAATCTCTAAATAGAACCTAAACCCAAACCTAGGATTATTCTTGTTTTGAGATAGAAGTCTCACAATCATGTGTTGAGACTGTTAGTGTATGCTAGGAGTATAACATAGACCATAAGGAATATATGAGATAGCTGGTGTACAGAGAACAATGGTAAATAAGGAAATAGGGCAAAGAGAAACAAAATAGGAATTAATGGCAAATAGAAAGTAATTAGTAAAAGAAAGCAAGGCAAAGGTAAGGTATGTTATCAAAGAACTAGGCCATGACATTAGAGAAAGTCTAGGCTACCATGAGGTAAAAGGCTATGCTATATGAGATTTAAAGGCTAGATTAGGCTAGACCTAATCACATGGCATAATAAAATATAAAATAAGATGAGGTGAAGTAAGATAAGATAAGATCAAAGAAAGCAGTCAAAAATAGTAAATAGTAAAAGGAACTTAGCTTAGGGTAAGAATGAAAAATAGCCTCTAGCTAAGTAGTGCCAGTGTATAATATTTTCTACCTTATGAGCAGGCTTTATGCCCTCATACCTCTAAACCCAAGATCTTTATGACTTACTCTAACCCTCTGACCCTCTTTCACCTTCTTTCAAAATTCAGAGTACCAGGACTAGTGCAAAGGTGCATCACATAAGGTAAAGCCAAGACCTGTTTGATCCTTTCTCTGAAGAGTTTCAAAAAAGATCTAGAATATGCCCAACTGTTTAATAAAGTCCTTAACTTCTTTTAAATTTTCCTCTTGCCTAGTTCTCTAGCCTTTAGTTCAAAGGCCTCTAGCACAAGCCCAGACACACTTATTAGTATCCAGCACAAGCACAAGCCCTTTTTGATAGTTAACTGTAATAGTTGCATTTTAATGTGAATAAGCTTTCTATCTAAGAAAATCCTAGGCTAAGGTTAAGTTCTTATATTCAGAGTATTCTCCAGTGCCAGGTAATATTCATGTGATGTGACAGATCTTAGATAAAATAGAGATCCAGATATCCAATAACATCTAATCTGTGGCAAAGATTCAGATTAAATCTTCTTGGCCATGCTACTATTATGTCTATTTATATTCACTGTTCCTACATGCTTCCCTTTTATTCTCCCACATTCTTATGGTGTGGCTTCTCTTCTCATCCATTCCCCTGATCCATAAGGCCACTACTATTATAATGCATTTTTTCATTTCTTAATCACATGATCTTATCTTATTTTTAATATGTGTCATAATGCACCACTTTAATTCCATCACAACAACTACCTTTACTAATAACTGTCCCACTATAGTCATACAAATGGAACTTAGAGCTCTAATCCTAAAGACCATTACTGAAAAAACCTTATGAATATTAAAACACCTTTTTTTTAGATAGCAAATACCACTATAGACATTACCATGATATTAATCTTTGTTATCCAGGAACATAGTAGATTAGGCAAACTCTTAGAGTTAGAGCTTAGTGTCACATGCATATAAAGTAGTAAATATGTGACCAGTATCTTAGTCTAACATACTTGAACTCATACCATTTAGTTTTCTGTGACTGCTCCTCAACTCCCCTCTTTCTCTTTTATATTTCAGCCAGGTCAGCTTCACCTAGTCAGTAATGAGCTGTTATGCACCCTCCAAGGTCTTGGCAATATCTGTGTCTTGTGGATAGGAAAATAACAGGTTTGCCATTTCAGTATATGGTTATCTAATCTTTTATCTTATCAGAGCACATGACAAGTCACATGACTCAGGATATAGGGTTAGCCTCATGCCTTTAGCCCCTACAGGGTCAGTTTTATTTCTGCTTGTTCTTTATTTCTTTTTCATTTCAGAAAAGCATAACCCTTGATCTTTTTATAATTGCTTCTCTTCTTTTTGATCCCCATGCCTCATGTATGGGAAAGTTCCCATCAGGGTCTTGGTCTGTGCACAGACCTGTAGCATATAAATACTATAGCAGTAGCATTTCAAAGCCCCAGCTTTAAGCACTTGTATTATACTCATGTTAACTCTAGACTTCCCTTTTCATATTATATTCTTTTCTCACTGAGCTGTGGCACATCAATCTCAGTGTGCATAACAACTGCCTTACTTCTTAATATCTGCCCCATGCCTTTTTCTTCTTTATTTAATAGTTGTGTACTTACTGCTATTTATGACCATAGATAGTAGTATTTTAGGGTAGATCACCTATACATGGTTTATATATCTTCCTGAGCAATATATAAGGCTGAGAATGCAAGCTGGGGTTCCCTAGTCTTGCTTACTTGGTTACTTGCATATTTCTAAACTAAGGCCTTTGCCTAGTAGAGTGCCATTGCCTCTATATAGTCTATATTGTAAAGGCCTTATGGCTATCAGTGTTCTCAACTCATTTCTATCCTTTAGCCTAGTTTGGAATTACTAGCATAAAAGATCTTTCAGCAATCTAAAGACATAAATAGGAGTGTTCACTAGGATTGACATGAGATACAAGGAGCAGCAGGTAGTTGCCTGCAATATACTTCTTTAATTTATTTTTATTCAAGTTTTAAAGCTATTGCCTATATATTCAGACTTATTAAAAGAACTTCTGCATGTATTCCTTTTTTCCTTTCACAATGTCTTATAACTTGTTATATGCTTATATCAGTAACTGCTGTTTACATATATATAAATACATGCTTTTAGAAGTACACATATAAGTCATTGTATAACATAGGGAACCTACCTTTAAAATTGTCATTTACTACTTGTTATGCATCTAGTGAATATGATGGTTCACAGCACATGACCATGGGAACTGTTGAGCACATGATGTGAATGGTTTCATAATCATGTGACCAGGAGCATGTGATCATGTGAACAAGTTGCCTTACAAGAATAACTCTAGGCTAAGGCTAAGTCCTATTAATCAGAGTATTCCCCTGCACCAAGTATCAGTCACATGATGTGACAGATCTCAGATGAGATCTAGATTCAAGTATCTGATGATATCTGATCTCACAATCTAGATTAGGATCTGATCTGTGGCAGAGATCCAGATGGGATCTCCTTAGCCTTATGGTAGCCATGCCTTATTCATAGATTGATACCAGTGTGCTTCCATTCTCCCACATCCTTATGGTGTGGTTCTCTTCCATAATATCCCTTGATCCATGAGGCCACTGCCTTACTCCTGCATATCCAATCCATGCTCTCTCCTCTCATATGTAATAGAGTCAGTAGTGCTATTGGTGTCCATAGATAGCATAGGTTAGAGTAGGCTCCCTGTACTTGGTCTGTGTGCAGACCATGGCAATATATAAGGCAGGGGGTGCAAGCTGGGGAAACCCAGTCTTGCTCTCTTGATCTCTAGGCTGGTTATACAGGCTGATTCATCAGTGCTGCTGGCTAGGGTTTACACAAGGGCCCAGGTCTCATTCCATTCTCTTATCTGCCTAGTTAGGGGCCACTAGCATAAAAGCCCTACCAGTTATTCAGGACAGTTTAGGAGCATCCACCAAGGAAGACTCAAGTATCAAGAAAGGACAGTAGTTACCATTTTACTGCTCTGCATTAGTATTTCTCTCAGATACTCACAAAGTTAGATTCTAATATGCATTTAAATTGTTAAGATGGAGTGTTATGCAGAAGTTAAATAAACTATGAGAATCTTAGTAGATGTTAAGCTATTATATAAGAATAACTATCTATGAGAACTATGATAGAGTAGTATAGTAAAAATGCCTATGAAAATAGGGCTTAAGTAGCTTGACATCTGCTAAAGGTAAGTCCTATTTTTGTAGGCATTTCTACTGTACTAAATGACCATAGTTCTTATAGGTAGTTATTCTAATATCAGTAGCTTGACATCTACTGAGGTTCTTATAGTTCACTTAACCTCTGCACAGCATACCTTTCAATAAGACTGAGGGGCGGCGTGGCAGTGTCCGTACTCAAATAAGGAAATGTTTGGCGTATGTGTCGGAATGAAGGAAAGGAATCTCAAGGAATGAATGGCCTGGAGGCATGAAAGGAATATGGGAAAGGAGAGTGAAGAGGAATTAAATCAATAGAATAAGATTTCAACAAACCTGTGAGCTTGACGTGTGGTTAGTCTCATGTCCGACAAGACTCGGTTGCCAACTTTCTGACAGGGATCTCACTAGGAAGCACACTGTTTTGAGAGGTGCACTGTAGAGGATGTCACACTGTACACAAGAAGACCTCAGTTTCGTATGAACGAAAGACTGAGGTGCAACGTGGCAGTGTCCGTAGTCAAAAGAACGACGCGATTATGTAATGAAAATGGTCGGCGTATGTCTTGGAAGGAAAGTAGGAATCTCAAGGAATGAATGGCCCGGAGTCATGAAAGTATGAGATAGGAGGAGAGTGAAGAGGAATGAAATAAATAGAATAAAATTTCAACACACCGAAGGGGCACACTTAGTCCAGTAAGAGAATGAAATTCCAAAGATGAGCTCTGAATACTTTACATCCAATCTATATACTGTAATTCTCGTGTGCTAGGCACTGTACACATGTGAAGTGGCTCCCTGCGCATGTGGTCACATGTGGCGCGTCGTGCCCAAACACATGTGCTCCGGTGCCTTGAATAAGCTTTTATGGAGCGGAATGACGTGTGTAAGATAAGTAAAATAGAGAGAACGCATGTAAAGTGAGAAAAAGGAAAAGGAAAAGAGTCGTTTAGAAAAAGAGTCGTTTCACTTTCACCGCCCATTTTCGTCGATCAAACCTATCTAGATGCTCGATAAAGCAAGTTCCAGAATGCCGCTGTGATTTATGCCACACCTAGATAATTACCCCTGCAATCAGATATTCATCAAGAAAAATTCACGACCATATTGAAAATAGAAACGTGAACAGCACATTTTAACTGTATTATGCAAGACCGACATCGAGAGATGTTTTCCCCATGTTCCAAATGATCCAAAAGGAAATGGGTATGCCTAATAAGTGAAGAAAAGATACTCAACAAGACGATGTAGAATAAACAACCATCGAATGTCAACGGACCAAGGCTGAACATGGCCCCCCGATGAATAAATAAGAAAAACAAATAGTAGACTTTACATAACTTGAAATAGAACGTAATCAACCATATCAGATCAGGCACGGTGTTCAACAACACCATGGAGGTATCTGGATACTGTTTGGGCCCTAACTAGGCACTATCGGGTTCTGATTGTCCACCAAGTAGAAGCCGGCATGTCAGAAGGTGGTCGTCCAACGTTCGAGGTAAATTAATCTCTCACCAAGAGTAGGTTGTGCAGCCAGCTCTTCTGCCGGCGCACCCAGCGCAAGTGCACAAAGCCAAAAAACCAGGAGTATGGACCATGAAGAGTTCATTTCGTCTGTATAACAAAATGTAATATGGCTTTGTCCTTGCACGCATCGCCGTGAGATACCCACCAACTGCTTAGAAGAAGGGAGAGATGAATAGACAGGGTAATATGCCAGGGAAAACAGACTCTCTACGGGTCATTTTATCAGTTTCCCGGCAAGGCACGCTAGCCAGACGTTTCGCATTCAGGCAGTACAAGTTCGAAAAGACATACTCACATATAAATACATACTACAGAAATGCATGTCGGGGTCTTGGCATTCCTATTATTCGGACGAAATCAGACTGTCGTGTCACCGGGGGATACTACCGGCAAACCAGACTGAGCCAGACATTCTGCTCTTGTCTTGACCAATTTCCGATGAAACCAATGCGCGCTTGTAGGCGAGTTATTATCGAGCGGAGACCAGGTGTTGACGTATTCTCTGAAACCGTTGACAGAGTGCATGTCTCCCATCCTCAAAATCTTATAGTCTGAAGATGACATCCAAGGACAACTGCTGATCAGCGAGACTTGTTCTACTGCTCCACGTGGGGTGAAGCAAGCTCTCTAGAGCACCCAGTGTGGCTGGTCTTAGGCATCTCCCCTAGATCAGATTAAGCCGGATGCTCGTCTGAAGATACTGCCACTGATACTCACCGACACACTGCCACACCATCGCTGGCACCGGCAACCTAACAAAAATTGAGTGAATGATTGCAGACGAAGCGAAATGAATCGATAGGCAGCATCGGCTCAGTTCCACTGTTGCGACGCATCAAAGACCTCACAGCCTGGCACAAGCGAGAAACGTCCTTACGTAATCCAGTCATAGGATCTTGTGTTCACGCGTCTGTCAATGCTCACGATGAATCGGATGAGGTTTGTGTCCGTTCAGATTCAACGCGCCATCGTCGGTGGTCCTCTCCTTTGCGCTCACTTTCACATTTCTCGGACACGAACGTAAATGACAAGCCGAGCTTACCATTCCTCCCACAGCGAATATCAGTGTTGCGCTATCTACACCGACTGGGCTCTACACGCCCACGATCAGCGCTGCACAAACGCTATCCGTCCACGAACTCTCGCGTGTCGCGCACCTCGCATATTTAGGTCGCCAAATACCTTGTCGACTGACGTTGCGCAAGATGCCTCCCCGGGGTGGAACGATCAGTGTGAGCAACGTTGGTGCGGTCGGGGAACCGGAGCACGCGACTCCAGTACTTGTGCGTGGGGGTGGGATGGCTCTTGTGGCGATCGGGCAGGCACTATGAGTGTGGGACGTGAGTGAGGGTGTGTGGGATGCCACGAAGAGACATGGACAAAGGCGGCTCAAGGTGGACGTGAGTTGGAGTGCAGATCACCGTGTTATAGAGGACGCTGAGCTGGCCGCGTTTGTGGAGTCGTGACGGGGGTGGGTGTAAAACTGCAGGATATCTGTAGTTACTACGTATCCTAAGGTAACTAATGGTGTAATCCGTAGAGTACAAGTAGATAACTAACTCTAACACTCTCCCCCAAGCGGAAATTCTGGCATAACAAAAGAATGTGGATACATGAATTAACTCTCAAATAATGACAGTAATTTATTCTTGATATCAGAGAGTATATGGGGACTTCCAATTGCAATCAAATAAACATTATATTGCATATTGGTGGGGAAAATGAGTAATGGAAGTTTACCAGTGGCTTTGAAAAGGTTGGAAAGGTATTTATAATATATCCTACTGATAGTAGAGTAATTCAGGCTGGTAGAACTGGAAATCTGGTGAGTAAATTAACTTAATTCCAGAAAAGGAATAATGTAAGTGATTTGCACAGTAATAAGGGATTTATAATTGTGATAGTGGAAATATCTCAAAATAAGTTAATTTCACATATTTTTTTTGTTAGCAACTGTTATTGTTATAACTCTAGCTTACAATAAGAGCACAGAAAGGTAACTGGAAAGGAAAGAGGCAGAAAACACTCATCCAACCAGTGCTAGAGATAGGATAAAGGAATATGGCTCAAGTAGAGCTTAAAAATCAAGATAATAGCCAGAAAAAGCCAGAGAAGGCTAGTAGCACAAGTGCTCAAGTCTAAAAAAGACTTGACACTGGCCCAGTGTCAAAAATCATTGGAAAATATGGTCATAACTTGCCTAGAGTCTATTGTCAAAGACACACTGTAGGCAAAAGAAGCAAGATATAATATTCTGGATATCTCTGGAGAAGTTCAGAGGTTTCTGAAGTTGGTCAGACAGGACTTGGCTTCATCTTATGTGATGCATCCTTGCATAACCTTGGTATTCTGATTTGCAGAGGGTTGGAAATCTCAGAAAAGAGCCTGCTTGAGGCTTAAGAAGGAAGACAAATACAACAAAGAATATTAAGGCCAGTTATAAGGAGTAGAGTTGTCAAATCTTAGACAAGATAGCCAATAAGCTAGTTATACTCTCCAGAAGATTCAGAGGGTTGGAGTAAGTCAGAAAACTCAGGTCAGAGTAATAATCAAGACAATAGTAACATTATTACTTGATCTTGAGTTAAAGTTATGTTATTAAGGCTTAATACTAACATCTCTGGAGTGAACCAGAGATTTAGAGGTAAGCTCAAGGACCTGAGCAGAGTAAAAATAAAACAGACAAGAGCAAGAAGCATTTAATTTGATAATCAGATTAAAATATTATAGGCAAAGGTTTACTAACTCTAATACTATAAAGTGATAGGTTATCTAAGGAGTGTTATGCACTGCAAGATTGCAGTGCCAAATGCTTGAAGGAAAAGTAAAATGTCAAGAAAGGAGTTATTGAGTTAACATGAGTAATATACAAGTGCTTAAGAATGGGAGTCTTGAGATATTAGAGCTACAGTATTTATACTACAATGTCCTGCACATGGACCAAGACCCTGATGTGAATATTCCCATGCATGAGGCATGGGGATCAAAAAGAAGAGAAGCTCACCTGGAAACCATCAAGGATCCAGCTTCTAAAATGGAAGAGAAGTAACAGAAATAAAAAGAAGTATACAGTGTTATGGCTCCAGCCTAACACAGTGGTCTCACGTGACCATGGGAACTGTAGAGCACGAGATGCGCTGGTCACATGATCAGTTGCACGTGACCGTGCGAATGAGTTGCCATACAAGGCAAACCCTAGGCTAAGGTCTAAGTCCTATTCCTATATCAGAGTATTCCTTAAAGCATACCTTAGTCATGATGTGGCAGATCTCTAGATGAGATCTGGATCTATCTAATGACATCTGATCTATTGATCTAGATTAGGATCTGATCTGTGGCAGAGATCCAGATGGGATCTCCTTGGCCACCAGGCAGCCACACCTCTCAGGGCTAGTGCTTCCTCTTCCATTCCCCATCCTTGATCCATGAGG
>JBBPJW010000804.1:7001-20625 GCA_038088935.1 Pulveroboletus aff. viridisquamosus
TAGCGGAGAAGAGGAGATGAATGGCGTGGTCATCAAGATCGGACTTGGAGCGCAAATATGCATCGATCATCTTTCCGATCGCTGTTGCCCGGTCTAATTGTGCGTGCGTGGACATTGTACGACAAGGCGTATGAGCGATCCGTCGCGTTGTGGTTACAACCACGATCATTGTCGCCAGAGAGAAGCGGACGAATAGAGAGGGATGGTAGGAGTCATTAAAAGAGCGTCAGAACCTCCGCTAAGAGGAGCGATGGGAAGGAAAGAGGGACTCTAACCAGGGAATTTAAGGAGTACGGCCTTGAGAGGAAATCCTGAGCTTCCTGCATTAGTGGCCGTCGCGGATTGGACCCGGTTCAGGAGACGTGCGGCTTGCGTGCTCTTTCCGGATCTGTCTAATCCTTCAATGACGATGAATGCACCACGGGGAGAAGGGGCCATGTGTACTGGAGTCGTGAGAGGTCGCAAGTGGATTTAATAAGGTCTGTAAAAGTTGCTACTCGTTTGGACTCAAAAGCAGTCGTCGAACGTATGAACTTTGGGGATGCATCAAGAGGTGTGTCCTGGAAAAAGAAGAATCAACTCCCGCCTGACAGAGGAACGTGTCATACAAACCAAAGGTACTCTTTGCTGCCCCTTTCAGGTGTCCAATCAGTGACAATCCACTCGGATCCGAACAAAAGGTAGCTTGCTAGCGCGCAACTTTGAGCATCATTTTGGACATTTCAGGGACTAGCAGAGAAGAGGATAGCAACACACGGACTCCATAGGTCCATCATCTGTGTTATGGAAGGCAAGTCACACTATTGCTCAAATTTATATGATGAAGTCGTTCATTGCTCGTTCACGAGTCAGGATACTGCGTTGCAAGCGGCGTTTTGGCAAGGTATTTCGCACACCTTCATTATTAGGTGCAATAAATTTTATAACTACCAAAGGCGGTACCATTATAAGGCAATCGCATGGATTGTTTGTGCTCGACAAGAGGCCTCATTTCCAACTGTCATCGGAGCGGGCCACATGCTATAGAAAGTTATCACGATCTACCCATGTAGGGGAATTTAATGGCAGTGATATTCTTCAACAGAAATCATGGTGAACACCCTCACCAAGGTAAAGACAGAATACTTATATTTATTGTTAGTGACAGATAGTACTTTCATTTGGCCTGCCAAATCAGTTGATCTTTCAAGCTTGCTGACATTACAGTGACTTTAAAATCTGTCCCAATGTTAGAATCTAACATGAAGTGTAAAGTATCCTGCAATTATTTGTGATATTTCACTTACAATAGGCAATAGAACTGTTGCAATGTTGGGACTTGACACAGTGTACAAAGTGTATTGCAATTCACAAATAGAAATTGCCTTTTGATTTGGTGAGGCAAAAGACAGTATATACTTTTGGCTATAATATTGTTTTCAGAATTATGTGACTTGACTCAGGGGCTCCAGAGATATAGTTCAATTAGTCAAGACAACTCATTATTTTGTTGCTAATATTGTAAATTATAGTGATTATTTATTATTACAGTATATTTGTTATGCACAAACTTATGTCTTTTTTCTTCAACAACTGACTAGTGTGTAACCTACAATAAATAACAATAACAAAAGGGCTTTTAGAGACTAGTGGCCCCAAATTAGGCAAAAGAGAGGATTATAAGTCATAGTTCCCAACAAGTAATATACAAAGTATTATAATGCAAGATCTTGAGCAACTACACCTATATCCTTGGTGTATGCTTCTGCTACTGCTAAAAGTACTGCTAAAGCCTAACCTTTGAACTAGAGGCTAGAAGAACTAGGCAAAAGAGGTATTGGATTAAGAAACATGTGAAAACCTTAGAGGTTCAAGTGTACAAACTAAAAAACTCCAGCTTGGACTTGTACCCCTTTTATATTATAGCATCTTGAGCACATACCAGGAGAGTGTGCCCTGCCCTACAGTAGTGTACAGTAAGCTGCCCAATGGCAGAAAGAGAGTAAAAGTCCAGAAATACATAAGAAATACAGGTAATATGAAATTATAGCTAGATTAGCCTAGATCTAGTGAAATGTGAAGTGGTGAAATGTGAAAGGGTGACAGGGTCATGTGATGTGACCATGTGAAGAGTACAAGGGAAATGCAAAGGGGTGAAAAATAAAATAAAAGGAAAATGTGCATTATAACATAGAGCACATAGACTTGTGCATTTAAGAATGGAAGTGGTTAAGACTGGAGAAACCCCAAGTCTCTCCCTTTTGTTACAGGTGTCTACCTGTCCTGCCTTGATACTCAAACATCCTTGGTAAATGCTTTTATTCTTAAACTGTAAGCAGGGCTTTTGTGCTAGTGGCCTCTAACTAGGCTGCTGAATGTGTTACAGATACTCTGCTCATCCTAGCCTTGGTACTCAAGATATCCTTGGTAAATTCTCCTATTCTCAAACTATAAGCAGGGCTTTTGTACTAGTGGCCCCTAACTAGGCTGCTGAAATAAAAAATGATTTGGTGGTTCTGTATAAAGTCTAAGCTCAGCAACCAGAGGAGCCCCTGCCAGAAAAGAGCTTAATGGAATCCCATCTTGGAATAGTGAAGAGATCTAGTGGATCACTTATATAATTCCACAGGTAATTAGCCTAAAGAACAAGTAGAGCAAGACTGGAGAAAACCCAGCTTGCACTTCCTGCCTTATATATTGCCAGAGTCCATGCATAGACCAAGTACAGGGAGCCTACCCTAAGGACTACTATCTATAGGCACTAATAGTAGTAAGGCCTATATTAAATAAGTATAAAGAAAGTATGGGGTAGCAATGAGAAGTAAGGTAGTGGCCTCATAGATTAATGGACAGAATGGAAGAAAACCATATCATGAGAATATGGGAGAATGGAAGAATACACAAAGTCATGGATATAAATAAGACATGATTATCATAAGGCCTCAGAGATCTATTGGATCTTTGCCATAAACACAGATTCTAATTTAGATTCTAAGATCTGATATTATTGGGGACTGACCTGGATCTCATCTGAGATCTGCCACATCATGTGACCAAACCTGTAATAGGAAAATACTCTGAATAATAGGACTTAGCCTTAATCTAGGGTTATTCTTATAAGGCTACTTGTTTACATGATTACATGCTTCTGATCACATAACTATGCAATCATTTGCATTACATGCTCTGAAGTTCCCACAGTCATATACTAGAGACCATTGTATTTACTAGATATATAATATTTTTCTTATATATTGGCAATTGCTATCTAAGGGCATTAATAGCAATAAGTGCATATTTACTAACTAAGAGAAAAGTATATGATGAAGGATAGAAGTGAAGGCAGTGGCTGTTATAATTCCATTTTCATTTTTTTATTTTTATCCATTTTGTATTTTTCTTTGACTCTTCATATGTCACATCACGTGACCATGGTAACCCTTACCATTTTACTCTTTTACATTTTTACTCTTTTATCTTTTCATATATTATATTCTAGAATAGTCTAGACCATAACATCATTATCTGGCAGTTATTATGTGATACTGTTAAGATACTTGCTCCTTTATTGCTATTGGTTGGCTTACTATAGCATAGTTTAGGGCAAACCCTAGATACATGGTCTGTGTACATCCCTGTAGCATATGTAAAGGGCTGGCACAAGCTGGGGCAACTCAGTCTTGTACATTTGAGCTTTAGAGCTTTATACAAGGCACTTGACTCTTTTACTATTCTCCCTTTGCCTAGTTCTCAGTGGTACTAAGCATAAAACCACTGCTTGTTGGTGCTTATTAGCATTAGCACCAAGACATGAGGATAGAATGGCAGGACATCATTTCAGTGGCTTTATGGATCAAGAAATAAGTAATAGAAGAGATATGCCATATTATAAGTATTATACTAGACCCAGGTAGAGACTAACATAGACTTTAAGGCTAGGGCTAAGGATAAGGCTTGACAAGAGTTAGCCTGGGATATTAAAACTATTATGGATCTAGACCAACAGCAAGAGGAAACCACCTTGGGGAATGCCCCAAACTGGGGAGGACAAGAGAATGACAGCCTAGAGAAGGCACTAGAAAACAAGATAAACAAGTAAACAAGTGCTCTAGACTGGGAAACCAGTCTATGCTCTTGCTTCCTTATATATTGCTATAAAGTGTGCATGGACCAGGCCATGAGAAATATATAAGATAGCTGGTATACAGAAAACAATGCTAAATAAGGAAATAGGGCAAAGGAAAACTAAATAGAAACCAATGGCAAATAGGGAGTAATTAGTAAAAGAAAGCAAGGCAAAGGTAAGATATGACATCAGAGGGCTAGGTCATGATATTAGAGAAAGTCTAGGCTACAATGAGGTAAAAGGTTATACTACATGAGATACAAAGACTAGATTAGGCTAGATCAAACCTCTATGATATAATAAGATATAAGATAAGATAAGATCAAAGAAAGCGGTCAAAGACAGTAATAGTAAAGAGAACTTAGCTTAGGGTAAGAATAAAAAATAGTCTCTAGCTAAGTAGTGCCAGTGTATAACAAAAACAAAGTGAACTAAGTTCAAATATACCATTGAAATGGTATCTTGATGCTTAAAACTCTGTTACATCTAATTTTAAAGGGCCAAAAGAACTTCTGGGTCAAGCATACTACTAGACCACAGAGGAATACTAAAGGGGATGAACTTTAAATGCAAGATACTATTAGGATTTAGAGTGACAGAAAAGAAAAGCTCTAGAAACAAACTCCAGAGTTAAGCACACTAATGTGGCTTAATCTATGGATAAGGACATATTTTCAGGGGCTTTCAAAAAATCTGGATATTTCCAAAAAGTTAAGAAGAGCTTTCCTTGAATCAAACAGAACTTGGCTTTATCTTATATGGTGTGCCCTTGCAGCAACTTAGTGTTTTAATTTATAAAAAGATCAGAAATATAGGGAGGAGTTGTTATAATCTTGATAAACATTGAGCAGACAGAGATAGAAGCAAGGAAGAAACTGGGAAAACAATTCAAAAACAGGGAGATCAAGAAAAAAGAACTTAGATGGATATTTTATAGACTTTTAGAAGGTAACTTGAAGGAATATTATATCAAGAAAGGTAAATATTACAAGTACTTAAGTTTAAAGACTTGAGATACTGGAAATGCTATTATATCTATGATATACAATTGTAAACAACTGGAATAGGAGTAGCAAGTGTAAAAATGTAAAACCATAACAAGAGTGATTTTATGGCTTAATATAAAAGATAGGTAAGACAAGATAAAATGGCAGCTATCATTCTATCCTCATGTTTTAATGCTGTGACTGGTGGATGCTTTTTAAACCAAATAGCACTGGCTTTGTACTAGAGCCAGCAAGAACTAGGCAAGATAAGAGAGAAATCAAGGCCTTGTATAAAGCTAGAGCTTAAGTGTATAAAACCAGGAAAATCCAGCTTAAGCCAGCTCTTTATATATGTTACAGGGATGCACACAGACCATGTCCCTAAGGTCTGCCCTAAACTATGCTACAGTAAGCTAGCCAATGGCACAAAAAGAGTGAGTACCTTAGCAGTACCTTATGATTACTACAAGACTATAATATATAAAGAGATAAAAGAGTGAAGAGGTGAAAGAGTGAAATGGTAAGGGTTACCACAGTCATGTGATGTGACATGTGAAGAGTCAAAGTAAAAATACAAAGTGGAGTAAAAATAGAGAAAAAGAGAAAAATAAATTATAATACAAGAAATGTCAAGCTTAGTTATAATAAAATCAAGCCTGTTATGTGCTTAGCAGAACACTAGTGGTCTTGTCATGTGACCATGAGACAGGCTTGCCTAAACAAGAATAACCCTAGGCATAGATTTGATTTATATTCAAAGTATTCCCCAATGCTAGATAAGAGTCATGTAATATGGCAGATCTCAGATAAGATCTAGATTAATGCCAATAATATCTGATCTCAAGAATTATAATTAGAATCTGATCTGTGGCAGAGATCCAGATGGGATCTTTTCAGTCTTATGGTGGCCATATTTTATTTATTACTACTTTCTCTATATCACTTCCATTTTCCCACATCCTTATGATGTGACATATCTCTTTCTTCCATTCCTTGATTCATGAGGCCATTGCCTCATCTCTACCCTTCACCCTATGATTTTCTATTTATTAGCATACATACTTACTGCTATTGGTTTATAGATAATAGTTACCATTCTTGTACCTGGTCTGTGTGCCTCTCCTGCTAATATATAAGGGATAGGAAGAGACTTGGAGCAACCCAGTCTTGACCACCCTGTTATTATTAGTATCTTAGCTGAGCTGGTTTTCTTTCAGCTGTGGCTTGCCCTAAATAGGGTTCTAACTCATCTTTTCCTTTTTGGCCTAGTTCTGGGGCACTTAGCTGAAGCCCTCTTGGTTATTGTTAGCCTGTTACTTACTGGTCCATGTCAGTTTATAGGAGGCACCTTGGATTGGTGCATAACAAAGCCCTTAGGATTTTCTTAAGAATTCCATTAAGGCTTGGAAATACTTTGAAGTGAATCAGAGGGTTAGAGAGTAAGCTGGGAAGCTTGGTTAGAGTAAGGATGAAGTTAAGATGGGAGATATTTTTGTTGATATTTGAACTGAGGCATTACATATAGAAGTTACAGTACTTATGGTTTCAAAGTAGTAAAAGATCTAAGTGAGAAAGGAGATAAGACTAGAGTTATCTCAGAAGTGAGAGTAGATGTCAAAGTATCTAAGAGACAAATGAAGATATTAGGTGTTATAGCAACTGGCCATCCTATCCTTGGAACTTGAACTTCTTAGTGAATGCTTCTATCCTCAAACTGTAAGCAGGGCTTTGTTATGCATCCAACTAGTGCAATCAAATATTGATGCAGTTTGATATGTAATAGCAATAACTAAACTAACAAGAGGGCTTTTAAAACTAGTGGTTCTAGAACTAGGCTTTGATGAACCTTAATAAGAGAGTAAGGGAACTCTAGGCACAAGCTAATGGCTTCAAGCTAAGGGGGTAAGGGAAGAATTGAACAGGTAATTAAGACTGGGAGAATTCCAAGTCTTGCCCATCCCATATAAATACTGCCAGAGGAACATAGCTTCAATATAGGATAAGTAAGCTACTATTTATGGTTATTAATAGCACTTATACCTTTTCATCTAAATAAGGAAGGCATAAGGTATAGGATAAGAGTGAGACAGTGGCCTTGTGGATCAATGATAATAGAAGAGAACCATATTATGAGGATATGGGAAAATGGAAGAAAAGATTCAGGAACAATGGATATGAAAGTGGCCTGGCAACCATAAGGTCAAGAAGATCCAATCTGAATCTCTGCCACAGATCAAATGTTATCAGTATTGATCTAGATCTCATCTGAGATCTGCCATATTATGTGACTATTATCATAAGTCAAGAAATACTCTAATATAATAATCAAACCTTAGCCTGGGGTTTATCTTGTTTTGGCATGTGAGTCCCACAGTCACATGAAAAGACCATTGTGTTATGCTGAGTGCATAACAGACTTTTGTACTAGTGGCCCCTAACTAGGCTGCTAAAAAAAATAATCCTATGATAGTCCTGTATAAAGCTAAGCTTAGTAACCAAAGGAGTCAAATCAAAAGAGCTTAATGGGATTCCATTATGGGACAGCAAAGAGATCTAGTGGGTTATTTGTATAATTCCATAGGTTAGATAACTCTAAAGAACAAGAGAGCAAAACTGGATAAAATCCAGCTTGTACTTTCTGCCTTATATATTGCCAGGATCTGCACACAGACCAAGTACAGGGAGCCTACTCTAATGTCTACTATCTATGGACATCAATAGCAGTAAGGCCTATAGTAAATAAGAAAGGAAAATGCATGGAGTGAAAATAAGAAGTAAGGCAGTGGCCTTATGAATCAAGGGATAAAAATGAAAGAGAACACCACATCATAAGGATATGGAAGAATAGAAGGAAAACACATAGGATTAGAGATATGAAAGAAGCATGGCAGTAGCAAGGCCAAGGAAATTCATCTGGATCTCTGCCACAGATAAGATTCTCTATCTAGATTATGAGATCAGATATCATTAGGGACTGTACCTGGATTTCATCTGAGATCTGCCACATCACATGACTAATACCTATGCAGGAAAATACTCTAAGATAAAGAATTTAGCCTTAGTCTAGGATTAACCTTAATTAGGCTACTTGTTCACATAATTATGTGCTCCTGGTCACATGACTATGTAACCATTCATATCACATGCTCTGAAGTTCCCATAGTCACATGCTAGAGACTGTTGTGTTTGCTAGATGCATAACATCAGGAAAGATAGCATTCAATCATATTAAACTAAAACTAAAGAATAATAGGAAGAGGTAAGAGTTGAAACAGGAATAAGAAAGGAATAAGAGTAGAAGAAAGTCTGGAGTTGAAACAGAATAGTCTGAAGAAGATGAAGTAAAAACTAAAATATACTAAGTAACTGAAAATGGAAACAAAGCTAAAGTTGGAATTAAGGCAGAAAGAGAATAGAGAATTAGAGGAACTGTAATAATACTAGAGTAAGAAGAACACAAATGCAACTGGAGTAGGATGGAGTAGTAGCAGGAGGGCTGGAGTTGCATGAAGGAGAATTAAGAACTAGCATAGCTTACTGGCAAGCACTAAGTGCAGAAAACCAAGTAGAAGCTGGATTAAAATTGAGTTTGGAATACTGAATATGACAGGAATGCTAGAGTGGTGGTGCAAATGTAAAACAGCACTATATATCCCTTAGTGAAGGTTGGGGATGAAATGAGAATGCTGGACTCATTGAGAACTAAGGTGATGCCTTGCTGATGAAAGGTTGTGAAGGAGGTTCCTTTGAAAGGGTGAAGATTCAGGTATTTCAGAGAAGAACAAGGTAAAATAAGGCAGAAGTAGCATAAGAATCAAAGGAGATGAGGTACACTACTTATACTAAGAGGGGCAAGGTTCAGACTCAGTTAAATAAGTCAGAATGAATAACTATGGCTAAGTCAGTAATCTGTGTGGAAATAAATGGAATATAAAAAAGGCAGGCTATGAGTAATAGCTGCTGATTAGAGAAACATTCTGAAACAAGAGAAGTCTAAAGGGACCAATTGTAACAATAAGAATATGGAAAAGTAAAAAGGAAGATGCAGGAACAGTGGATATAAATATGACATAGCAATTATAAGGCTAAGGAAATCCCATCTGGATCTCTGCCACAGATTAGATATTATTGACATTAAAATCTAGATCTCATCTAAGATCTGTCACATTATATAACTATTACCATGTACCAGGGAATACTTTGAATAAGACATAATCTTAGTCTAAAGTTATTCTTGATATGGCAAGCCATTCCCATGGTCATGTGCTTAAGACCATTAGTGTCACAAGGTATATAATAGTATTACACAATTATTTGGTTATGTGATATATAAAAAGTCTGAAACAGTACAAACAAACCAAAATGCTACTCTTGTTTTACTTTAACCACTATAAAATCTTATTATATTGAATAAATTAATCTGTCTGTTAAATTACTCATTCTATTGATATATACCCCTTTAATTGATATATACATATTTGTTTTAGGCCAACAAAAATGGCTGGAATTCTATAATTTGGCCAAGATCCTGGTTATTAGTTCAAAAGCTTAGAAACTCTTTTTACAATATTGCTATATCAATTTGATTATATTTTTACAGGCTTGATTTAAATTATATGACATATGAAGCATTTTTGTAGCCAAGAATATGTATTGTAACCTCTAAAATCATTACAATATCTAATTCCAATGTGATATACTTCTGTTATTTCCCACATTTCAAATCCAATTTCAACCTGGCTTCTACTTGGCTTTCTGCACTCAGTACTTGCCAGTAGACTATTTATGTATCTCTGGCTCTTCTGCTACTACTCCATTCCACTTCAGTTATGCTTATGCTTTTCCTGCACTAGTAATACTATAGCTGCTCTAACTCTTCATTTCATTTCTGCTCTATTCTGTTTTCAGCTTTGTCTTATTTTTAGTCATTTAGTACTATTACAGGGCTCTGCCCATCCTGCCTTGATACTTGAATAACCTTGGTGAATGCTTCCATTCTTAATCTGTAAGCAGGGTTTTTGTACTAGTGGCCTCTAACTAGGCTGCTGAATAAAAGATAGAAATACAGTGGTCCTATATAAAGCCTAAGCTCAGCAACCAGAGGGACTCCTGCCAGAAGAGAGCTCAATGGGATCCCATCTTGAAATGGCAAAGAGATCTAGTGGATCACTTGTATAATCTCACAGGTGATTAGCCTAAAGAACAAGTAGAGCAAGACTGAAGAAACCCAGCTTGTACTCCCTGCCTTATATATTGCCAGGGCCTGTGCATGGACCAAGTACAGGGAACCTACCCTAAATACTACTATCTATGGACACCAATAGTAGTTAGATCTATATTAAATAAGTAAGGTAAATACATGGGGCAGAAATAAGAAGTGAGGTAGTGGCTTTATGGATCAAGGGATTAGAATGGAAGAGAAACCATACTCTGAGGATGTGAAAGAATGGAAGGGAAGTACACAGGATCAGATATATATGAAAAAGGCATGGCAGCAGCAAGGCCAAGAAAATTCATCTGAATCTTTGCCACAGAGACAGATTCTAATCTAGATTATGAGATCTGATATCATTGGGGACTGATCTGGATCTTATCTGAGATCTGCCACATCACATGACCAAACCTGTGCTGGGAATTACTCTGATTAATAGGACTTAGCCTTAATCTAGGATTATTTTTATAAGGATATTTATTTATATAATCATATGCTCCTGATCACATGACTATGCAACCACTTGCATCACATGCTCTAAAGTTCCCATGGTCATGTGCTTGAGACCATTGTGTTTACTAGCCACATAACAAGTATAACATTATTTCTACTTTGTTCTCTCCAGACTATTCTGCTTTACCTTTTCATTCTCTTTCACTCTTGTTTCTTTCATATTCCTGTTTTGTCTCTTGGATCTTCTCACTATCTTTTAGTCTTAGACTGACATGCCTTGACACTGTCATTGCTAACATATCCATTTGTCTCCAAGATACATTGGTATCTGCCTTTACTTCTGAGACAACTCCAGTCTTATCTCCTCTTTTTACTTAGATCTTTTTACTACTCTGGAACTATAAGTACTTTAACTTCTATATGGTACTGTAGTTTGAATATTGACAAAAACACCTCCATTTTGAGTTTATCCTTACTCTGACCAAGCTTTCAAGCTCACTCTCTGAATTTCCAGTTTACTCCAGAGTAACTTCAGGCCTTAATGGAATTCTTAAGGAAATTCTAAGGGCTTGTTCTCATTATAACTAGGCTTGACAATCCTTATCTTACCTGTCCTTTGTATTGAGCCATAAGACTGCTCTTCTCTTTCCCTCTGACTCCTCCATAAATTAGAACATTGAATTATGCAAAGGCACACCACATAAGGTAAAGCCAAGTCCTGTCCAATCCAAGAAAAGCTTCCTTTGACCTTCCAGAATCTCTGGACTTCTTTAGAAGCACCTGGAACTATGACCTTACCTACAAGTTAAGCACCACCAGTAGGCTCAATTCAGAAGTTTGTTTTAAAGCTCTCTCACATTATTATCCTGAATTTTAACAGTATCTTGCATCTAGAGTTACTTCCTCCAGCCTTTCTACAGCCTAGTAGCATGCTTGGCTTAAAAGATCTTTCAGCACCCCCAGGATTGGATCTGACAGTGAAGTGACTAGGTTGCTATAAGTTGTAACTTTAAGTAGTTTTGATAACTTTATGCACCATCAATATATATGGGAATATTGCTTAGCTTTAATAACTTAAAAGAAAGTACATGTCTCTAGCTACAATTTGGTCTATAGATTGTGTAATTTGGGCCAGTGGCTATGGAAATACATCTATTTCAATTTAATAATGCCATTGTAATAGTTTTGCATTTTTTAAATAAAGAAGATATTTTAGATAATTAATAGTTAATATATACTGAGCAACAAAACCATTTTTATTAGAGGCTTAATTCAAAAAGCAAGGATCATCTTAAGGGATATTCAAACACAAAGAGAACCAGTAACTGAACAAGTGCTTTAGACTTGAAAAACCCAGTTTATACTCTTACCCTTATATATTGCCAACCATAAGGCATATATATAGCAGCTGTTATATTCCAATTACTGCTGAGACTACTCTGCAGAGGCTACAAGGCCTGCAGGGAGTACAGCATCTAAAAGAGGGACTTGAGAAGAGAACAAGAGGGAGAAATCAGCAGAGACTTCTATATTATCAGAGAAGGAAACATAAGCATGGACAGGGAACAGTTGAAGGATAGAATTAGACTGGGAGACAGGGGTGGAGGCAGGAGCAGGAGCAGTGAAAACAGGGTCAATAGCAAAGTCTGGAGTAGAGCAGGAGTGGTAGGTGAAGTTATAAGACATTAATATTGCTTTGGTTTTTTGGGATGTTGTCATATTCCAGACCACCATGTTTACCCCATAACATCTCTGATGCAACTCTGGTTGAAAATTACCCTTAAGCTATATGCTAGCTAGTTTCCATTTCCCTTATTCTCTGTCTACCTAATAATACTTACAAATTTGATACTTACAAATTCCTCATATATACTTCTGTGTTCTTCCAATACCACTCTGTAGTCCTTTCAGCCTCATTTCCTATTCCTTGCTCTTCTTACTTATTCTCTGTCTTTCTTTAGTTTTATCTTGTAGTTTTATCCTGGCATAACATTGTTAGTGTTATACCTGACATTTCAATTCATATCCAGGTTACACTAACACCTGCTTTTACTTCTGCAACAACTCCAGTTTCATCTTCTTTCCCTTGTTTAACAATTTACTTCTTCATAATATAAATACTGTAGCTCTGTATTTTGTACCTCAGTTTGAATATCAACATAAATTAGCACTCTCTTCCTTTGTCTCTAACTTCTCTTCCAATCTCATGAGCAGGCCATATGTCCTTACCCCCTGAACCCAAGTCTCTACAACTTACTCCAACCCTTTGACCTTCTTTAAAATTCAGGGCACTGGGACTAGTGCAAAGGCACACCACATAAGGTAAATCCAAGCTCCATTTGATCATTACTCTGGAGTGTTCTGGAGTAAATCCATAGTGCACCCTTATTTAACAGATATTGAATGTATGAGTATCTGGTTGAAGTTGGAGGTAAAGAGAAAAGAAGGGAGTGGAGTCATTTATATGCCTCAATAAGCCCAAAGGCATTGCAGAGATTGGACTTGGGTTTCCACAAGTTTTCTTTAGCTGAGTAGCTCTTTCATCAGATCAGAAAGGAACAAAAGGAAGATAAGCTACAATTTTTTAATATCTGCTCTACTTTGTATTCTTTTTGACCTTCTATAAGATTCAGGGGTGGGGCAGGGAAGTTACTTCTGTGGATGTTGTTTTTGTAATAGGGTAATAACAAGGAGACATGAAAGACCAGGTGGATCTTCCAGTGTTGTGGGAAACTTCCCATGCTCGAACTCCTACTCCTTGGGGAATGCCAATGGTCTCTGGACTTCCTTCTAGATCTTCTATGAGGCTTTTGACTAGTGGCCCCTAACTAGGCAAAGGGAAAGGATGAGTCGTAGATGAGGCCTTGT
>JBBPJW010000805.1:0-20622 GCA_038088935.1 Pulveroboletus aff. viridisquamosus
AGATCTCTACGATCTCCCGGCTGTCCCTTCTAAGGGATCCCCCTGAGCTCTCTAGGGTTGAGGCTCCGACTTTCCCTTTGCCTAGTTCGGGGCCACTAGCTCAAAAGCCCTAGCAGCTGCAGGAAGGTGCTCACCAAGGAGTTGTTGATTGAAGACTATGGGGTAACATCCCTAACAGATAAGTGATAAGTAATATATCCATGTAGAAATGGATGGAAAGCAATAGAATCAATTATGAGTCAGCTGATTTGAGAGATAGGGGAGGTCCGGGCAAAGGGCATAACAAAAGAGTGGTCTAGACTGGGCTAGAGCATGAGAAGAGCAGAAGCTAGTAAAAGAGAACAAGAAAGCACCTGAGGTGTGTGAAGAGCTACACTGCAATGAAAAGGAGAGGAAAAAAGGAAAGAAAAAGGGAAATTGTAACATTAGCACCCTGCTAGGGGTGGAAGACTTGTGACACCCTAAAAGGCATTGTAGGAAGGTCTGGGGGAGCTGGTGATGTTGGCCCAACCAACATTGTCACAGAAGTTATCATTAAAATGATATGAAGGAGGAGAGTGTGTCCTAGTCATGGGAGGGTGACAATAGAAACCCTGGGTGTGACATGATCTGTGGGAGTGGCAAGAGGAGTGAAAGAAGCCACAGGAAGAGCCATGGGAGGAAAAAGAGCCAGAGAAGAAGGAAATAAGGGGATTAGTGACATAATATTGAATAGAGCAACAAGCTTGGGTATGTCTGGGGTGCCATCAGAGACAGTAGAGGCATTGGTAGGACAGGCAGTTGATATAGATGTGTTCCAAGCATCCACAGTGGAAACATGCCTCTTGAAAGTGAGGGTGAGAGGAAGGAAGATGGCCTTTGCCATAAAGGCTGGTCCACCAGACTTCTGCATGCTCTAGAGCAGCAAGCTCATCATCATTGAGGGGGAAAGAGGATGCAAATGGAGTAGTGGGGGTATAACCCTGGGTGGTGGCTAGTTCTTGCATATATCAATCTAGGTCTGTGAGAAACTTGCCCATTTCAAGCTGGTAGGCAAGGGCTTTGATATTAGAATGAAGCTCACAATGGATAGAGGTAATAAGGGCTTGAGTGAGAGAGGTCTGGATATGGGGAATATAGGCAAGTGTTATGGTACCAACCTAACATGATGGTCAGCATGTGACCATAAAAGCTATAGAGCATATAATGCAACTGGTTCTGAGACCAGGAGCATGTGATTGTGTGAATGAGTAGCCTTATAAGGTTAACCCTAGACTATGGCTAAGTCCTTATATCAGAGTATTTCCCTAACACCAGGTATCAGTCACATAATGTGACAGATCTCAGATGAGATCCAGATCTCCAGATAACATCTGATCTGTGGCAGAGATCCAGATTGGATCTCCTCAGCCTTATGGTGGCCATGCCTATTTCATAGATTGGTTCCAGTGTCTTCCATTCCTCCCACATTCTTATGGTGTGGCTTCTCTTCCATTTCCTCCCTAGATCCATGAGGCCACTGCCTCACTTCTCATTGCTGCCCCATGTTCACTATATCTATTTAGAGGTAGGAGCTACTTTAGCTATTGGTGACCACAGATAGCATACTTTAGGGTAGACCTCCTGTATATGGTCTGTGCACACTGCCAGGCAATATATAAGGCAGGGAGTGCAAGCTGGGAAAACCCAGTCTTGCTCTTTTGACCTCTAGGCTAGATCTACAGCAGTGATCTAAGGTCTTGATCCAAGAAGAATCCCACCTCTGCTCTCATTCACTGTTTGGCTTTCTGGTTTATACAAGGGCCCAGGTCTCATTCTTTCTCATTGCCTAGTTAGGGGCCACTAGACCAAAAGCCTCAGCAGTTATCAAGGATAAATTAGAAGCATCCACCAAGGTCAACTCAAGTATCAAGGCAGGATGGATAGTTACCCATATCAGTGAGAGTGGATGCAAGGAGGCAGAGATGAAGGAGTTGCATGTAGATTTGATAGAGTAGCCAAAGCAGGGAAAACATGTTGAGGTGGGATCTGATGGGAATGGCTAGGTGAGAGTCCATGATGTAGGTCATGACTTGGTGTGCATAGTCAGGGGGCAGAGTGCCATGGCAGAGGGCATAGGTGGACAATGGGAGGTCCATGCTGGGAATTCCTGTGAACAAGATATCAACAGCAGGAGAAGGGACAGGAATAGAAGTGATAATGGTTGGGCCAGTGGAGATAGCAGGGGAAGAAGCTATGAGATCCTCTAAAGGGAGCTCAGTTGTAAGCATAGAAAGGGGAAAAGAAAAAGTATTAGTAAGTACAGGTAAAGATGTAGGTGAGGGCTCAATGGGAACTTCCTTAGTGGAAAGTTGCAACAGGGTATTGCAGGAGAAAGAGCTTTGATTGATGGTGAAGGTCATGGTTATTTGTAATAGGTGGTTTTCTTGGTAGAGTGAGAAGGAGTGGATGGGGGAAAATGGCAAGAGTGGAGGAGTTTATACTTATTTAGAGCAGACTGGGAATGTTTCAAGTTCCACTCAGGTTCCCAGGAATTATCTTTTGCTAAGTATCCCTTTCATCAGATCAGAAACTGGTGATTACCTGGGGGGCCTCAATGCTTTAATATCTGCTCTAATTCATATTCTTCCTTACCTTCAATAAGGTCTGGAGGAGGAGTGGGAAAATTCTGTCCATGCATGTCATTTTTGTGGTAGGATGATAACAGTGAAGTATGGAATACAGGGTAAATCTTTCATGTGGATGGAAGATGAAGATGGTAGGTAATTGGAAAAAGGACTTCTGTGATAGTAAAGGGTCCTTCTTGTTTAGGGGAAAGTTTCAGGTAAACAATGGCCCATTTCAAATTGCAGGCTTCTAGCCACACTTTATTCCCCTTGGTAAATAAGGAGAAGGTGGAGCAGATATGAGATGCCATGGTTTGGTGGGCTAGATCATGCACCACAAGTGCTTCATCACAAGCAGCAAGAAGTGCTTTAGTGCAGTTGGCAATAGCAGGCATCAGTAATTCATTAATTATGGAGGAAAGAGTGCAGGGTTCATATCCCATCATGAAATAGAATAAAGATTGTCCCATAATGGAGTAAGGGCAACAGTTGTGGACAAATTCTGCATGGGTGATGGAATCAGCCCATCCAGTGGGGTTAGAGCTGCAATAGATATGGGGATATGTTTCAATTTCCTAATTAACTTGTTCAGTTTTACTGTCAGACTGAGGATGATATGCAGTGGAAAGGGAGAGGTTGTACTCAAGGAGTTTTCCAAGCTCCTTAGCAAAAGTGGAGGCAAATTGGAGGCCTCAATCTCAGATGATCTTATCATAAAGACCATAGTGAAGATATACTTTGTGGAAAAAGAGGGTGGCAATGCCCTCAGCAATAATGGATTTCTTGGTAGGGCAGAGAATTATCCCCTTTGTAAGCCCATGGTCAATCACAACCAACAAGGCATCAAAGTCAGAAGACAGAGGGAGGTTGGTGATGAAATTGCAAGAGATCTGTTGAAAGGAGCAGGTGGCAGTGGAGCAGATGGGAGAGAGAGCAGGGGTAGAAGGGTAAGTGTTTGCTTTGTTTTGCTGGCAAACAGGACAGCCAGTAACATAGTTGCAGACAAAAGTGGCAAGGCCAGGCCATAAAAACTTAGTGGAGACAAGTTGTTGGGTTTTCAAGTAATCTGGATGGCTGGCCAAGGGATGGTTGTGACAGTATTGAAGGATTTCACAATGAAGATTAATGGAAGAGGGAATAAAGATGCAATTGCAATAAGTGAGCAGTCCATCAGTTTTCTTCCAATCAGAGGTGCAGGAGCAGAGGCATCCAGTTTTTGTAGAATGAAGAGGCAAAGGAAATCACCCTGTTGATGCCATTTAATATGGGTAAAGAGATTAGCATCAACAAGGTGAACAAAGAGTTCAGGAGGAAGAAGGGTAACATCCTGGTTATTATGGGAAGTGTCAGGACAGAGGTCAGGGTGGTGGGAGAGAGCATCCAGCCCAGCAAGGGAGATACCTGCAACATAAGAGAGTTGCAGGTCAAAGTCAGCAATGTTGAGGAGCCAATGAGCTTGGCATCAATTGAGCTTCTGAGGGGATTTAAAATAGATTAAGTTTTTGTGGTCAGTAAAAACTTGAACAGGAGTAGAGGAGCTGAGAAGGTATTGCCTCCAGGCTTTCAGGATACAGATGACTGCAAGGAGCTTGCAATCATAGATATTATAATTCCATTCAGCAGCAGAGAAGGTCTGAGAGAGATAAGAACAGGAGTGCCAGTCCCTGTTCTCATTAGTCTGGAGAAGAATGCCACTGGATATATAAGTGGAGGCATCAGTGGCAATAGCAAAAGGTCAAGTGAGGTCTGGCATTTGAAGGACTGGTTGGGACAGGAAAATAGCCTTGAGGGAGTCAAAGGCTTTCTGGGCAGTGGGAGACCAGGACCAGGCCATAGCCTTCTTGGTGAGGTTGAGAAGGGGACAGGCAATAGTGAAGTAGTTGGTAATAAATTGCCTATAGAAGTTAGCAAAGCCAAGGAACAAGTGAACATCCTTGACTTTAAACAGAGTGGGCCACTGGGAGATACCAGCAAGTTTAACTGGGTCCATGGCAAGTTTGCCAGGATGAACAATCATTTCAAGGCATTTAACTTGGGGAATGGCAAAAGTGCATTTCTCTAGTTTGAGGTAAAGGTCAAGCTCCATCATTTGTTGGAGGACATGGAAGGTGCATTTCTGATGAGTATTGGCATCAGGGAAGGAGATGAGAAGGTTGTCCATATAAATGATGAGCCATTCTTCAGCAATCATATCCCAGAATGAGTTGTTCATGAATTGTTGAAACATAGCTGGTAAGTTATTCAGACTAAAGGACATTACTGTGAATTCAAAGAGCCCTTTGTGAGTGATAAAAGCAGCCTTCCATTGGTGTCTGTCTCAGATATGGACATTATTATAACCCCATTGGACATTGAACTTAGTGAAAAGTTGAGCATCTCAAAGCTTATTGATAAGGTTGGAGATGAGGGGAAGAGATTAAGCATCTCGAATGGTATGTTTATTGAGGTACCTGTAGTCTTGGTAGGGGCAGAGCTTACCATTCTTTTTTTTTGACAAAGAAAAAAAAAACACTTGAGGGAATTTTAAAGGGTGGATCTTCCCTGCTTGAAGGTTCTCTTTGAGAAATGCTTCTGTGGCCTGTCACTTTGGGGGGAATAGAGGGTAAACTTTACCTATCTTTGGGACAAATGTGTCCTTCAGATTAACCTCATGGTCATAAATGAAATGATTTGCAACTGTCCTGATCTCATGACTCATGAACTTGTCCAGTGGACACTTTCCTAAAGCTGTGGTTTTGTGCTAGGACCACAGAGAACTAGGCAAGAGTAGAGAGAGGTGAAGAGTCAAGGACTTGTATAAAGCCTAGGGCTCAAGTGCACAAAACTGGGAAATCCCAGCTTGTGCCAGCCCTTTATATATGATACATGTATGTGCACAGACCATGTAACTAGAGTCTGCCCTAAACTATGCTACAGTAAGCAGACCAGTGGCAATAAGAGAGCAAGTACCTTAGCAGTCCCTCATGGTAACTGTCAGGTAATAATGCCATGGTCTGAAATGTTCTAGATCATAAAAAGGTGAAAAGGTAAAGGTTCCCAGGGTCACATGATGTGAAAAGTGAAAAATGATTGTAACAATAAAGGTAAGAAAGCAGAAGGTGGTTTAGGGTTTTTGGAGTATTGGAAAATACTGAAGAGAATTGGGAATATTCAGGGGGAAGAGTTGTCTTGGGCTTGGCTTTTTCAACCTCAATGGTGAGCTTGGTGGATGTGGTGAGCTAAGCAATGGTAATTTCAGGGAGGTAGAAGGAGTAGCAATCTAAGATTCTATTGAAGTGGTGGTTATAGAGTAAGCTGTTGATTGACTGCTCGGGGGTTACATAGTCCAAATAGTGGACTAAGAGTTCATTGTGAGGGATGATAATGTCCTCTAGAAGTCCATTGAACCAGGGTTTATGAACAGAGTTAACACAATAGGTTATATTGTCAAAGGGGAAGTCTGGGATGGTAAGCATGTTTGCCACCCAGTCAATGGTGGGGTTTGTGGCCTGAAGCCACGGGTGTTCAAGAATTATGTTCTTCTTTCCACAAGCAATTATATAGCAGGAAACCAGAAGAATGATTTATTCAAAGCAGAGAAGAAGGTCACAAGTTCAGGTGATCTTGCCCTTCTTATTTTCTGAGTGGTTAACATTCTGAATAATAATTGGTTCATTGAGTTTTTTGGTGGGAAACTGGTTCTTTTTGACAAAGTCCCAGTTTATGCAGTTGATTTGTGCTCTGCTGTCAACAAGAGCACAAATATCTATGACTTTCTTGGCATGAGAGAAGAAGGAAACTTTGAATCATAATCTTTATAGATTTCTTGGAGGCAGATACAAGTACAGGTGCACAAGAGAAGGAAGGAGTAACTTGCATAGGGAAGGTACTCTGTTTTAAAAACCCTGCCTTTCCTTCTTCTTCTTCTGTTCTTTCTTTATTACTACTCTTGCCACCCCATCATCAGATTCATCATCACTAACCTCTTCTGTCTTCATCATTGGTTCCTTGG
The DNA here is from genome assembly GCA_038088935.1 of Pulveroboletus aff. viridisquamosus. Classification (NCBI taxonomy): domain Eukaryota; kingdom Fungi; phylum Basidiomycota; class Agaricomycetes; order Boletales; family Boletaceae; genus Pulveroboletus; species Pulveroboletus aff. viridisquamosus. The sequence goes on from JBBPJW010000805.1 coordinate 6,577, forward strand.
CAGAGACTGTCTTGACATGAGGAGTTTCCTTGGTGGTGATGAAGGAAGAAGAAGTGGGGAAGTTGGGACAAGTGGTGTTGATGTGGCTGGATTTCTGGCATCTGAAACAAAGTTTATTTTTGATGCAGAAGACCCTTTCTGCATCAGTTAGGTGGCCTTTTTTTACAGCATCAACATCCATGGTGTTCAGATATTTTTCCAGCTTGGTCATAGTGGAGGAAGTGGGAGTCCAGGTAAATGCACAGGGATTTTTTCATTATTGTTCTATGAAGTGAGCTTGTTCCATAGTTTCTTGAAAGTGAGTGGCCTTGAAGTACCACTTGGCTATGATAGATGAAATTGTATCCAGGTTATAAATATGATGGAAGAGGTAGGATGCAAGTCCAGTTTCAAAGTAGCTGATGAGTACATTGTTATCAGTAATTTTTGCAGTAATGACATGGTTCTTGTTATGGCTCCAGCCTAACACAATGGTCACATGTGACTGTGGGAACCATATGCCTTACAAGAAAACCCTAGGCTGAGGTTATGTTCTCATTATTTAGTATTCAGACAGACATTTCCCTGCACAGGTTTGGTCACATGATGTGGCAGATCTCTAGATAAGATTGTGGCAGAGATCTAGATGGATCTCCAAGGCCTCATGGTTGCCAGGCTATCTTCATAGATCGGATCAGTGTGCTTCTCTTCCATTCCCCCATATCCTCATGGTGTGGTTCTCTTCCATTCCCATTAGATCTGTGAGGCCACTGCCTCACTCCCTTACCCAATTCATGCATATCTCATATATCTATTATAGGTCCAGAGCTACTTAGGCTATTGGTGCACATAGATAGCTACATTAGGGTAGGCCTCTTGTACTTGATCCGTGTGTGGGCCATGGCAATATATAAGGCAGAAGGTGCAAGCTGGGATTCCCCAGCCTTGCTCTTCTGTGATCTTAGCTGGTTTACACACAGATCCTCTTGATCTTCAGACCATCCCAAGAAGGAACCCTCCTTAGCTCTCATGGGGCATTGCTCCTTTGGCCTACAAGCCATTGTATTCTCATTATAGGCCTAGTTAGGGGCAACTAGCATAAAAGCCCTATCAGCAGCTTAGACATAAGGCATTTACCAAGGAAGACACAAGACACAAGACAAGGATGGGGAGATCTCCATAACAATTCTGGAACTTAGCAGTATATTTGGCAAGGGAAGGCATTTATTCACCTTTCTTTCCTTGCTTCATTTGTATGTTTGCCAGCCAGTGGATGGCAGCATTAATCATGTCCTGTTATTGGAAGACCTTCAGAAATGTGGAGGGAAAATGGGAAAACTTTCCCATAGTAACTGTTGTTCCAGAGATGCATTTTTTTCAGTATGTTGTAGCCCATGACTGTGCTGGTCCTTTGGTCATAAATAAAAGGGCAAAGGTGATTTTCTTTTCATTAAAGTCATAAACTGTGCTGTTAACAAAAAGATAGAACTGGACTGTATCTAGCCAGTTCTCTGCCTTGGATTGATTACCATTAAAGTGCTCAGGGGCACCAAGGCAAAGTTCTGTTGGCTTAGCAAAGGAGATGGTAGAGCCAGACATTATGGTGAATAGAGAGTAAAACAGTGAACAGCCATCCTGATCTTGAGTCTCATGTCTTAGTCCAGTGGACACTTCTCAATAGCTGTGGTTTTGTTCTAGACCACAGGGAACTAGGCAAAAGTGGAAGAAAGAAAGAGTCAAGTGCCTTGTATAAATCCCTAGAGCTCAAGTGTGCAAGACTGGGGAATTCCAGCTTGTGCCAGCCCTTTATATGTGCTACATGGATGTGCACAGACCATCTGACTAGGATCTGCCCTAAACTATGCTATAGTAAGCTGACCAATGGCAATAAAGGAGTGAGTACCTTAGTAGTTCCTTATGGTAACTGCCAGGTGATGATGTCATGGTCTGGAATGTTCTGGGCTGTGATATGTGAAGATGTGAAGTGTGAAAAAGTGAAAGGGTGAAGAGGTGAAAAGTGAAAAAGTGAAAAGATTAAAGATTAAAGTGTTCCCATGGTCATGTGATGGAGAAAGTAAAAAAGAATTATAACAGAGAGAATTGAGGAAGGGCAAATGCAGGACAGCATTGGACAGGAGTGGGAGATGGTGGTGTCTGGGCTTGTGGAATTAGTAAGGGAGAAGAGAGTTTGTAAGCAAGGTTACAGTCTTTTTATTTTTCCTCTTGAGAGGGGACAAGGATGTCTGTGAGTGTGTCTTCTGAAGTGAAAGGGTGTTCTGGAGGGGAGGGGTTTTCAGGCTCCAAAGTGAACTCAAGGGGATCTGAGGTAGAGGAGCAAGGCTCTTTCCAGAGAGACTCTAACAGCAAGGGTTGTTTGGGCAGAATGGTGGGAGCAGACTATAGCAATGATAGCCACAAGTAAAGTATGCTACTTCTTTTGTTATGCTTGGCCTGGGTAGAGACAGGTGCAGACCTTGCTGTGAAAGAAGCAAACCAAAGGTAAGCTTCAAGATGAGTAGAGGACAACAAATAAAGTGTTGTGTCTGAGTGATACCAGCTATACTCCCAGAGGTATGCCAAGATCAGAGGCTGATGATTCTCTGGTTAAGTTCCAGGACACAGATAATGGATTCTGAGTACATAGGTACAGGGATAGATGGGAATGCAAAGACTTGGGAGAAGGTCACAAGGTAGAAGTAGTGTAAAAAGAGGAGACATGAAGTATATTACTTTTATAATACAACTAATAAGGTTCAATTGGAGATGTAAGGAATAATCATGCTGACAAGTGATGAGTAATATATCCATGTAGAAATGGATGGAAAGCAATAGAATCAATTATAAGTCAGCCAATTTGAGAGATAGGGGAGGTCCAGGCAAAGGGCATAACAAGAGAGCAGTCTAGACTGGGCTAAAGCATGAGAAGAGTGGAAGCTAGTAAAAGAAAACAAGGAAGCACCTGAGGTACATGAAGAGCTATACTGCAATGGAAAGAAGAGGGAAAAAGGAAAGAAAAAGGGAAATCATAACACATACTTGATCTGTGGGGCCACTGCCTCACTCATTACTCATTTTCCTATGTCCTATTCCTTAATTAGATAATAGGAGTGATTACTGCTATTGGTGACCATAAATAGTAGGTTACTTATTCTGTGTAGAGGCTATGCATTCTGGCAATATATATACAGGGTGGGCAAGACCTGGAGTCTCTCAAGTCTTGATCACTTGTACTATTTCTCCTCTTTATCTGAGCACTTTGATATTAACTGGGTTACTTCTTACTCCTTACAGTCTAAGTACCTAGATATTGGTGTTAACTTTGGCTTTTCTTATTTAAGACTTACAAGCCTAGTTCAGGGCCACTAGGATAAAAGCCCTCTTGTTGTTTGATCAGCCTGTCATTCACCAGTTTACATTGGTATTTAGACTACACTTAGAGTGGTGCATAATAATGACATTAGAGAAAGTCTAGGCTACAATAAGATAAAAGGCTATGCTATATAAGGTGAAAAGGCTAGACCAGGCTAGACCTAACCTCATGGCATGATAAGATATAAGATAAGATAAGATCAAAGAAAGCGGTCAAAAATAGTAAATAGTAAAGAGAACTTAGCTTAGAGTAAGAATAAAAAATAGCCCCTAGCTAAGTAGTGCCAGTGTATAACAATATAAATAAGGAGAGGGAAAGGCATGGAGGGGAATGAGGAGTAAGGCAGTGGCCTCATGGATCAAGGAAATGAACAGAAGAGAAGACCACATTATGAGAATGTGAGAGAATAAAAGAGAAGTATATAGGATTAGAGATATAAAAAAAGCATGGCAGTAGCAAGGCTAAGGAGATCCAATCTGGATCTCTGCCACAGATCAGATGTCATTGGAGACTGTACCTGGATCTTATCTAAGATCTGCCACATCACATGACTAATACCTTGTGCAGAGAAATACTCTAATATAAAGAAACTTAGCCTTAGTCTAGAGTTAATCTTGATAAGGCTACTTATTTGCACAATCACATGCTCCTGGTCACATGACTTTGCAACCATTCACATCACATGCTTGAAGTTCCCATGGTTATGTGCTAAAGACTGTTATGTTTGCTGGACATATAACAGTTATAATATACATTTTCATTTTTATTCTACTTTTCATCTCTTTGTACTTCCCTTGGATTCTTTACATAGTTATATCATGTGACTCTGTCATTCTATTACCTCTTCACCACTTTACTACTTTATATTTTTACCTTTACCACTTCATATTTCACTAGTTTAGGCTGGTCTAGCCTATAGTATTATATTATCTGTATTTCTTGTTATATATTTTTTAATCCTTTTTACCCACTTTGTATTTTTACTCTGACTTTTCACATATTATATCATGTAACTGTGGTAACCCTTACCACTTTACTCATTTTATACCTTTATACTTTTACATTTTCACATGTCACAGTCTAGATCACTCTAGATCATGATATTATAGCCTTGCAGTTACCATGAGATACTGCTAAGGTACTTACTGTCTTTGTGCCATTGGCTAGCTTACTATAGCATAGTTTAGGGCAGATCTTAGGAACATGGTCTGTATATCATCCTGTAGCATATATAAAGAGCTGGCTCAAGCTGGATTTCCCCAGTCTTGTGCATTTGAGCTTTAGCTATATACAAGGCCTTAACTTTTTCTTTTCTTTGCCTAGTTCTCATTGGCTTTAAGCTCAAAAGCCAGTGCTAGTTATTTGTATCCATTAGTTAGTTTCTAAATCTTGAGAATAGGATGGCAAGAAGCTATTTTACTTGCACAAGACTTTTTTACTGGTTGGTGCAGTCATAGATCAAAAAAACATGAGGTTATTTTCATTTTATGGTTGCTAAGAGAGCTCATTTTTGAGGTCATGAAGAACAGTTGCTCAAGTTTGTCAATAAAGTGATTTTAGGTTTTAAGAATGATATCTTAAGAGCAGAATCATTCACTAGGCATTTTATGCAATTTGATTATCAAGTCTCAAAAACTTTGAGGTCAAGAAGGCTAGAAATAGGCAGACAGCTGCATTAAAGAGACTCAAGTTACTTTGTTCTTTTTTATTACTTTGTTCTTTATTTAAATGTCTCAGAATGGTCTATGGGAAACTGATCCTATACCACATAAAGAAACAAGATGTCAGTGCCAAGAGAACCAGAGTAATATAAAGAAGGAGAGAGCAGTGAGAAGCAAAAGACAGAACTTTAGTTAGATTCACCAATCCCCCAGTTTTCCAGACTCTTTTTTACAAATCCATTACTCTCTTATTTTAGTTCAGGCTTCCAGCAGGATTCTGTTATAACTTCCCATTTCTTTTCCTTTTCTCATTGCCATGTTTTACCTTCATGCATCTCAGATACTTTCTTGTTCAAGTTCTGGAATCTTCCCCTTCTTTCATGCCAGAATATTCTCTGACTCTTTGTTATGGACTGCTCTGAGTCCAATTCAAATATATGCAAATGACCAGTGAGTGATAGGAATAATGACAACAAGAGGGCTTTTAGCTAGTGGCCCTGAACTAGGCTTGTGAGTCTTGAATAAGGGGAATCTAAATTAGCACTAAGAAGTCCCTAGTGTTCAGGCAAAGGAGAGGATTCAAGGAAAAGGGGAATCAAGATACAAGTGATCAAGACTGGAGAGACTACAGGTCTTGCCCACCCTGTATATATATTGCCAGGAGGCATAGCCTCATACACAGGATGAGTAACCTACTATCTATGTGAACCAATAGCAGTATATACTCATACCTTCTTAAATAGGAAACTAGGGCATAGGGCAGATGAGTAATATATAAGGCAATGGCCTCACAGATCAAGGGATTGAGAAGAGGAACCACATTCATGAGAATATGGAAGAATGGAAGGCTTCAGGGTCAATGGATATAAGTATGGCATGGCTACCATAAGACCTTAGAGATTCATCTGAATCTCTGCCACAGATCTGATCCTAATCTAGATCCTTCAGATCAGATATCATCAGCATCAATTTAAGATCTCATCTGAGATCCAGCCACATTACATGACTAACCCATCAGCAAGGGATACTCTGATATAACAAATCAACATCTAGTCTAGGGTTTATCCTTACATGGCAGGTAAGTCCCATGATCACATGAGTGAAACTGTTAGTGTATGATGGGATCATAACACTCTTGTGCTTTGACTCATGATCTGCTACTCTTGCATGAGTCATACCATTTGACACATGGATAGCTTCTCCTGTGTTCCATCCATTTCCACACAGACCTATTACTTAGCACTTATTATCCACATGACTTATCCAACTGAGTCTGAACCTTGTTTCTCTGTATTATAAAGTAGCATACTTTGCCTCCCTTCTTCCTATGCTACTTCTATCTTCACCTTCTACATTGATCACTTGATATCTTGGTCACCTTGAGGCTACTCCCTCCTGATAATATATCTCTTCTTAGTCCATGCATCAGTATACAAGAGGGAACCCTTGAACTCTGTCAATGTCTACCATTGATCATACTCTGCAGGCCAGTATCCTTGTTGTAGCTTGACACCTCATCTGAGTATCCCCTTGCCAGTATTATCCTTGTGTTGCACCACTCCTTGTCCACAAGCTGACCCTTCATCAAGCTTACCTCCTCACAGTTCCCTTTTCTGAAAGTCTATGCCTGACCCTACCTGGGCCTAGTGTAATAAAAGAAGTAGTGTCATTTTCACAACTACCATTACTGTAGCTCACCCACTATATTACCCAAGCAATCCACATCCCTCAACTCCCTCTGGGGCAAACACAGATCATCTTCTGCAGAGGACCCCCTCAATTTTTTTGAAACAGAAGAAACCCTAGCCCATTGCCCTTCCTCACTGAAATATTTCATTGGTGATATTCTTGTTCCCTCCACTGAGGAACAGAACTTTGACCAAACCCTAGCCCATAAACTTGCAACCTCTACAAATCCTGAGTACCCCTGCTCCACCTTCCCCTACTCTGACTCACCAATGCCCCCTCTATTCCCTTTTCAGAATCACTATGTCTAACCCTGCTGCTACTGCCAAACCCACTGAACTTCACCTCAGTACTCTGAAGTACTATGATAGAGACAGGTCCAAAGCCAAAACCTGGATGGATTCTGTCCAGTTTTACCTTTTTGTTAATCAATTTGTATACAACATTAATGAGAAGCAAATCACCTTTGCCCTCTTATACATGATCAAGGGCCCTGCCCAATCTTGGGCCACCATCTACCACAAGCAATGCATTAAAGGCACTTTGGTAATCATGGACTCTTTCACTAACCTGATCACTGCCTTCCTGGCTGTTATGCACTGCTAGATAGCAGTGCCAAATGCTTAGAAGAAAAGGATTCAAGTAATGAGTTTGAGTTAACATGAGTATAGTACAAGTGCTCAAGACTGAAGGTTTTGAGATGTTAAGGCTATAGTATTTATACTATAACATCCTGCACACAGACCAAGGCCCTGATGGAAACATTCCCATACATGAGGCATGGGGATCAAAAAGAAGAGAAGCCAATCCTGGGAACCATCAAGAATCTGGCTTCTAGAATGGAAGAAAAGTGACAGAAATAAAAAGAAGCTACCAGGGTCCAGACATGAGGCTAACCCTATGCCCTAGGTCATCTGACCCATCATGTGCCCTGATAAGATAACGATTAGATAATCATGTGGCAAAGATAAAATAAGGTCACATGATAATGAAAAAGAAAAATGTGTCATAATACTGGCAGTGTTTCAGAACCAAGACATGGTTAGCTCAGCCATTCACTGGCTGGCCAACACACAGATGTGACTCAACAAGAAAGGAGAATGGACTCCTCCCCTCATCAAATATACAGCTGAGTTCCAAAACCATGCTATGATCTCCAAGATCAAGAATAATGCCATCCTAATCAGCTATTATGAGACAGGACTACCTTCTTGGATCTCTCATTACATCCACTCCATGGAAACCATATCTATCAAGGTTATGAACTGATATCTTAAAGCCACCCACTTCAATAGTACCAACAAACAATTCAATTTTATTAAACAATAAAGAAAGACTTCCAGGGCATTTGCCTGGACTTCTGCCACTTCCTCAATCCCTCAGATTGAAAGAGATCTGAATGTAATGGATGTTGACTCCATAAAGCTCAACAAACTCACCCTTTAGGAATGAAAGCACTGCCATAGAAATTAGCTCTGCTTCTGCTGCCAAAAACCTGGCCACTCTTCTGACAAATGCTTGGTCTTTTCTTCTCCCTCCTCTAGCAAGCTGAAGAAAATGCCTCAATTAAAAAAGGTCTCTGCCAAAGAACCATCCAGAATAGAAGAGGTTAGTGATGAAAAAGAGGTTGAAGTCAGAAGAGTGGGTTTTTGAATTGGAGTACCTTCTCTATGCAAGGTGCTCCTACTTTTTCTTGTGCCCCTGTACTTGTATTACAATCTAGAAAAGCAATCTGAATTCCTGTACAAGTTTCTCCATCTGAGCACCCAAGAAAAGTCATAGATGTTTCCATTTTAGTTGATAGCAGTGCCCAAATCAACTGCATTGACTGGAAATTTGTATTCCACCACAAGTTTCTGATCACTTGTCTTTCCCAGGCCCTTCATGTTCAAAATGTGGACACCTCCACCAATAGCAAGGAAAGAATCACCCATACCTGTGAAGTCACCCTTTATATTCAATGTTTTATCTCCAACATTCTCTGCTATATTATGGGATGTGGCAGGAAGACCTTAATTCTCAGACTTCCCTGGCTAAAAGATGCCAACCTCTTAGTTGACTGAAAAAGTAGCACTCTTACCATTTCCTTCACCACAGACACCTCAAAGGAACTTTACTATTCCACCTCCTTACTCTCTGGCTTGAAGCCCTATCACTACAAGCAAACCACCCTTGACAATAAAGAACACATTGTTGACTACTTGCAGTACACCACTTCCAAGAAGTCTCTCCAAGACTGTCTCTACCAATAATACTCCTTCTAAGTTATTAATGCATGCTCTGCATTCTTGCCATTAGTTACCATGGCAAAGCTTACTATCTCCACCAAGCTTTCCATCAAAGCCAAAAAGGCTCAATCCAAGATAAAACTTTCTCCAGAATATTAGGAGTTCATATCTGTATTTTCAGACATCTCAAAAACCCTTGACCATCTGCCACCTAGCAGACTCTATGACTATGAGATAAACCTCAAAGACATCTTCATTTTCAAGATAGGCAAAGTCTACCCTTTGTCCCAATCTGAATGCCAGGCAACCAAGGAGTTCCTGGAAGAAAATCTCTGGGCCAGAAAGATCTAACCATCTAACTCTCTTCAAGCATCTTTCTTTTTCTTTATTAAAAAGAAGGATAATAAGCTCCATCCTTGCCAAGATTACTGATACCTCAATGAACACACCATATGTAACATGTACCCACTTCCTCTAATTTCTGATCTTATTAATAAGCTTTGTGAAGCAAAGCTATTCATCAAGTTTGACATTTGTAGGGGGTATAACAACATTCATATCAAGGACAGACACCAATGGAAAGCAGCCTTTATTACCCACAAGGGGCTCTTTGAGCCAATGGTAATGTTCTTTGGCCTTAATAATTTACCCACTATGTTTCAGTGGTTCATGAATAATTTCTTTTACAACATGATTGCAGAAGGTTGGTTGGTTATCTACATGGACAACCTCCTTATCTCCTCCCCTGATGCTGAAACTTACCACCTTCACACTGCCTGCATTCTCCCTATTCTCTTCTTGATCTCACCAAGAAGACAGCTTCTTGGTCCTGGTCATCCACCTGTCAAGAGTTCTTTGATTCACTCAAGGCACTCTTTCTTTCCCAGCCAGTTCTCCAACTCCCCAACCTTTCTTACCCATTTGCTATTGCCACAGACACCTCTGCATATGCATCCAGTGGCATTCTCCTTTAAACTGACATCAACAGAGATTGGCATCCTTGTTTCTACCTTTTACAGACCTTCTCCCCTGCTGAAAGAAACTACAATATCTATAATCATGAACTCCTCACAATTATCCATGCCCTGAAAGCCTGGAGGCAATATCTCCAGGGCTCTCCCCATGTGATTCAGGTCTTCACTGACCATAAGAACCTTATTTGCTTCTGCACCCCCAGACACTCAACCATTGACAAGCCCATTGGCTTCTCAACCTTGCTAACTTTAATATCCAGCTCCACCATGTTACTGGATCCTCTTTTGCTGAACCCAATGCCCTCTCTTGTTATCCAGATCTCTTCCCAGACTCCTTCTCAGACAACTCAAATGTCACTCTACTTCCTAAAACTATTTTTTGCCACATTATTGATGTTACCCTTTATACCCACATTCACAAATACCAGGTGGATGATTCTCTTCATCTCTCCATCCTTCAGAAATGGGATAGCCCCATGCACAATGGTCTCCAGTCTTACTTCTGTGACTGAAAACTGAAACAGCAATTGGCTGTCCTGGTCCTTGTTACTTGAGTTGATTTTGAAGGATGCTCCTAAGTCTATCCTTGAATGCTGATAGGGCTTTTAACTAGTGGCCCCTAACTAGGCAATAAGAAAAAGGATAAAATCTGGGCCCTTGTATAAACTCAATAGCCAGCAGCACTAGTGAACTAGCCTATATAACCAGCCTAGATCAAGAGAGCAAGTCTGGGTTTCCCCAGCTTGTATCTCCTGCCTTATATATTGCCAGTGCTAGTGTATGGACCAAGTACAGGAGGCCTACCCTAAACCTACACTATCTATGGTCACCAATAGCATATCAGGCTCTATAGTAATAGGAGGAGAATGCATGGGGCAGATATTAAGGAGTGAGGAAGTGGCCTTGCAGATCAAGGAATATAATGGAAGAGAAGCCACACCATGAGGATGTAGGAGAATGGAAGACACACAGGTTCTCAGATATAAATAAGGCATGGCCACCTTAAGGCTGAGAAAATCCCATCTGGATCTCTGCCACAGATGCAGATTCTAATCTAGATCTGAAGATTAGATATCATCAGAGACTGTACCTGGATCTCATCTGAGATCTGCCATATTACATGACTGATACCTTGTGCAGAGGAAATACTCTAATATAAGGACTTAGCCTTAGCCTAGGGTTAACCTTATAAGGCATCTTGTTTGCATGATCATATGCTTCTGGTCACATGACTATGCAACCATTTGCATCATGTGCTCAACAACTGTTATGTTCACTAGTTGTGTAACAGAAACTCTGCAATACCTTGCTTACATATTATAACCATGTGTACATTCCCCTAGACAAAAAACTTCATCACTTGATCCTCTGCTGCTGCCATGACCATGAAACTGCTGGTCACCCTGGCTACTTGAAGACCCACATGCTTGTCCAACAAGACTTCTGGTGGCCTGGTCTTGCCACCTATGTTTGCAAATATGTTGATGGTTGTGCTGTCTGCCAGCAATACAAAGTTAACACCCACCCCTCTGCATCTGCTCTCCATCCCATTCCCTTGCAGGCTCTCTGCCCTTTCCAGCAGATCTCTTGTGATCTGATCACCAATCTTCTCCAATTCAATGACTTTGATTTCCTGTTGGTCATGGTTGACCACAGGCTTATGAAGGGGGTAGTTCTTGTCCTCACTAAGAAAATCACCACTGCCAAAGGAATAGCTATGCTTTTCTTTGAAAAAGTCTACAAATGCTTCAGTTTGTATGACAAAATCATCTCTGACTGTGGCCCACAATTTACCTCTGCCTTTGCCAAAGAGTTGGGGAAACTCCTCAACTATGACCTCACCTTGTCCACTGCATACCACCTTTAGTCTGACAGAGAGACTGAGCAAGTAAACCAAGAAATCAAGACCTACCTCCATATCTTCTATGGAGCCAATCTGTTCAAATGGGCAGAGAACATTTCCCATGCAGAATTTGCACACAATCATTGCCCCCACTCTATATCAAATCAATCACCATTCTTCCTCCTGATGGGTTATGAACCCTATGCCCTTCCCTTATTGATCCTCAAAACCCTGATGTCTGCCATTGCTGACAGGTTGAAACACTTGACCACAGCTAGAAATGAAGCCCTGGCCACCCATGACCTTGCATGCCAGATAATGGCCTCTTGCATCTGCTTAACATTTATTCTCTTTATCAAAGGAACAAAGGTTTGGCTAGAAGCACAGAACTTGAAAAATTTCATTACCAACCCTAAATTCATGCCAAAAAGAGAAGGACCCTTTACCATCACTGAGATACTCTCCCCTATGACCTATAGACTTCACCTCCCTGCAATCTGAAAGATCCATCTGATCTTTCATGCTTTGTTGTTATTGCCCTATTGTGAAAATGATGTCCATGGGAAAAACTTCCCAGCTTCACCCCCAGACCTTATAGAAGGTCAAGAAGAATATAAAGTTGAGCAGATATTAAAATATCATGGCTTTCCTTCTTCCTGCTCCTTTCTAATCCAATGGAAGAGTTACTCAGCAGAAGAAGACTCATGGGAAGCTGAGTCCAACCTCAGTAATGCTTTCAAACTCTGGGCTGCTTATAAAAAGCAGCACTCCCTAGAAACTCCCCCCATTACCTCTCTTCCTTGCATCACTTGAAGCAAGAAATCTAAGCCCCACTCTGCTCTCAAGTAATCATGTCCTCAAACAACAATGCTGCCTTGTTCCCCACTTCCAATTTTTCATCCTTACCCACTCAAAAGACCCTCAATGCCATCTTCCCCATCTGCATCCACTCTCTTTGAAACGGGATCTTCCCGTTACTTGCTAATACTCGTAGTCCTTGGTGGACACTCCTGTTCTATCTTCAATAACTGCTGAGGCTTTTAGACTAGTGGCCTCGAACTAGGCAAAGTGAAAGAAAGTGAGACCACTACTCTTGTATAAACCAGAGGCCAGCAGATCTGAGGGTTCAGTCTGTATAACCAGCCAAGAGGTCAAGAGAGCAAGACTGAGGATGTTATGCTCCTAGCTAACATGACGGTCAGCACGTGACCGTGAGAGCTTCATAGCATGTGATGCGCTGGTCACCTGATCAGTAGCACGTGATCGTGCGAACGAGTTACCCAACAGAGTATAACCCTAGGCTATGGTTAACGTCCTTCAGAGTTCAGAGTATTTCCCCTGCACAGGTTTGGTCACGAGATGTGGCAGATCTCTAGATGAGATCCAGATCGTAACCCGATGACATCTGATCAGTGATCTAGATTAGGATCGATCTGTGGCAGAGATCCAGATGGGATCTTCTTGGCCTCATGGTTGCCTTGCCATACTCATTGATCTTACCGGTGCGCTTCCATTCCTCCCACATCCTCATGGTGTGGCGTACTCTTCTATTACCCTTGATCTGTGAGGCCTCTGCCTCACCCCTTTCATATCCGCTCCATGATCTCTCTCTCGTATTTAATAGGCATTAGTCAGGAAGCCCTTTACGCTATTGGTTTACATAGATAGCTTACTTTAGGGTAGACCCTCTGTAGCTGGTCTGTGCGCCAGCCATGGCAATATATAAAGCAGAGGGTGCAAGCTGGGGTTCCCCCAGTCTTGCTCTCTTGTGCCTTACAGCCTAAAGAACTGGTTGGCTAGCGATCCTCAGCCTTACTCCTATAGAGTTCCCTGACGGCTCTCACTTGTCCTATAACCCTATCAAGGTTTGCTGAAGGTCTTGAGCTGACTCCCAAGGTCAGCCTAGTTCGTGGCCACTAGAACAAAAGCCACATCACCGAAACCGATACCGAGAGTGCACACCAAGGAGGCACCGTAACTGAACCGGGTCATTGAGACCATAACAGAGGAGACCTCAGCTTGCACCCCCTGCCTTATATATTGTCAGGTCTGGTGCACAGACCATGTACAGGGAGTCTACCCTAAAGTATGCTATCTATGTAAACCAATAGCACAAGTAGCTCCTACCTCAGAATAGATATATAGGAATGCATAGAGCGGGAATGAGGAGTGAGGCAGTGGCCTCATGGATCAGGAATGGAAGAGAAGAGGAACCACACCATGAGGATGTGGGAGAATGGAAAGGAAGCACAGATAGAGATCTATGAATGAAGCAAGGCTGCCTGAAGGCCGAGGAGATCCAATC